>JABUQX010076230.1:97500-102500 GCA_015478945.1 Trachelipus rathkii
TTCGGTCACTGCTGAAAAGGTAAGGGCCGTGATCACCGATGGGATGAGTAGATTCATTCCATCTTCATCTAAATCTTTTTCTCCCCAGAATCCATGGTTCGATGGAGTCTGTTTTCGTACAATTCAGGAGAGAGACCTCGCGATTCAAGCATGCAAAAACTCCCCTTTTCCAACCACTCTTACTAATTTTTATTTGGCTAGGAATCGTTGCAGGGATATTATTAGACAGCTTAAATGCACCTTTACTAAAAGAAAGTGTGCCAACCTAATTGGTTCTCCTAATGATAAAAACTAATAGTCTCTCGTCAAAATAAATATCTCTAGCAGCTTTTGTAAATCTGACTTTCCTCCTCTTATTCGCTCTGACAGATCTATAGCTAACTCTCTTTCTGAAATGGCAATCTCTTCGACCTTCTTTTTTTCATCTAATTCCACCCTGGACCATTTTACCATATCTACTCCTTCTCCTCTCATGTGTTTCATGTCTCTACCTGTGATCACACATGATCAGAAGTATGAGATCTTGAGATCTATGAACGTCAGGAAGGCTAGTGGTACGGGTGGCATTCCTTAACGTGTTCTGAGGGAGTGTGCTTCTGAGTTGTCGCTTTTCCATGTTCAACTCTACTCCCATTACCTAAATACTAATACTTTTCCTCAATGCTGGAAGCGCGCATATGTTCATCCGATCCCGAAAAAGGGTAGCCCTTCTGATCCTTCAAACTATTGTCCTATAGCTTTCACTTGTATTCTATCTAGAATCTGTGAAACTCTCCTTAACTCTCATTTTCTGGATCATCTAGAGACACATTCCTTTTTTTCAGATCATCAGAATGACTTTCGCCGTTCAAGGTCTACTGTTGACATACTTGTCTATCTCACTGACTTATGGTGTTCTGCCCTTAAGGACAATGGGAAGTTTTGTGTGGTGGCGCTTGACATATCAAAAGCTTTTGACCGGGTGTGACACGCTTCATTGCTCTATTACCTCCCTTCCTTTGGGTTTCATAATTCTCTTTGCTTACTCTTGTCAAGTTTTCTCTCTGATCGCTCCATATCAGCACTCGTTGATGGAGCTACCTCTTCCTTCTTTCCTGTTAATTGTGGTGTTCCTCAAGGTTCTGTTCTATTTCCAACTATATTCTTACTTTTCATCAACGATATCCACAGCTGCACTTCTAACTCTGTTCACTCCTGCGCCGATGACCCAACTCTCCATTCTTCCACTCATTTCAAATCTGTCCCCTCTTTTTGCAACTAGAAATGTCTAACGTCTACAGCTTTCCGATTCTATTCTTATCGATCTGGATGGGAATTCCCGGTGGGGTCTCAGCAACCTTGTGAAATTCAAGTCTTTTTAAAAACTGAACTTCTTTATTTCTCCCTCCCAAAAACGCCTTCCAACTCTTCTATCTCCCTTGCAGGCTGTAACGTCTCACCTGTGAACAACGTAAACATTCTTGGCCTAAGCATAAACAATAAATTGTCTTAGAAACCTCATATCACAACGGTCGCTAAGGTTGCATCAAAGAAGCTGAGAGTTCGACTTAGAATGTGAGAATGTTTTTCTTCTGCACAGCTGCTCCAGTTATTTAAAGGCCTTATCCGCTCTTGTTTGGAGTTCTGCTTTCACATTTGGGTGAACTACGGCTTCACCCTTCTTTTGGATTGGGTTGAGTCTAAGGCTAAAAGACTAAGAAACTGTCCCCTTCTTTCCAACACCCTGAATCCTCTATCTCTGTGACGTGACGTTTACGCACTATCTCTTTTCTATAGGTACTATAACCACCAGTGCGTTGCCCTCGTAGTACAAGGAGTGCCTTATTCTCGCATGAATTTCGTGTGAGGATTGAAAACCCTAGACTCGATCGTTCAGCTGCCTCCTTCCTTTCAGCCACTTCTGTTCTGTAGAACTTCTTGCCATCTTCTGTTTTCCCTGTTGTATTTAATCTTTCTCTCTTTAAAGCCTATGTCTGTGTCCACTTGAGAAATTTGCGTTAGGTTTGGGCATGGGTGGGTTTCCCATATTCTATTTTATGTCCCCTCCCTGAAAAGGACTCTGCCCGTGAGTGGTGACAATCTTGATATATATATATATATATATATATATATATATATATATATATATATATAATATATATATATTCATATATATATATATATATATATATATATATATATATATATATTTCATATAAATTTCTATTTCTATATATTTGTATTATATATATATATATATATATATTATATATTCTCGCGCAGATATTTTTTCATTCAGTAGCAACGACTCAACCAATCCTTCTTATAGAAAAACTTATTCTCACATTTTAAGACTTTCTCTCTCTCTCTCTCTCTCTCTCTCTCTCTCTCTCTCTCTCTCTCTCTCTCTCTCTTCTCTCTCTCTCTCTCTCTCTCTCTCTCTCTCTCTCTCTCTCTTATCATGTACTATTCCAATAAAAACGAAGATTGTCTTTTGGTTTTAAACATTTTCTTTTCTTCTCGGTTTCCTTAAAGAAAAATAATTGGAAAAAAATCTTCCTAAAAATCACTGCATAAAATGTACAGAATAAAAATAAGAAAAAAAAAAATACATTCAAGAGATAAAAGAGCTTTGAAGAATGACGTTCATCTTTAAATGGTTTAAAGAAGAGTAATTGCCGTATAATGATACTGAAGATCTCATATACTAAACGCACACACGCCACCACACCTAAACACACACACTGTATTATATATATATATATATATAATAATATATATATATATTATATATATATATATATATATATATATAGATATATATATAATATTATATATATATATATATTAATATATATATATATATATACACAGGATTAAAAACCTCTGCGACAAAATCGGAGGGCTGATAGAGCAAACGATAAGGGAACATTTATTGTTAAATAAGCTATGTTGTATGACGCTTCGTTTCAAAGTTACGGATGATTGAAGGTACACTAGTTATGTTGTGTGGACGCGTCGCATGTAGGTTACCGACGATTTAGGTTACTTAATTTTTAATGTTTGTGCGTGCGTACATGTGTGTACTCTTAACGTCCTTCGGAAACACGTTACCTTTACCTTGCCTTATTCATCGTTGATTCAGTACAGTGTAAGCATCGATTGCGAATGGATCACTACACTCTACCGTGGCTCAAACGGTAGAGCGACGGAGTCGCATGGCAAGGTTGTGGGTTCGAATCCTAGTTCGGATCCTAGGTAGAAATTACTAGAAAGTTCCCCTCCTTGAATAGGGCTATGCCCGTGAGGTGTGTGAACTTTTTAATAAAAAAAAAAAAAAAAAACTCTTCCCGAGTTAACCGACATGGTAATGTGGTGTGGGTGATTTCTGTGTGTAAACCGTTCCCGGTACATGAGGTGCGCTCTTCGTCCATTTCCGTTCGCCGCACCGTAACACATTATCATGTCGGTTACATATTTATGAAAATCTAACGTTTTTGACGTTTTTAGATACTCATCGTATAATTTTTTCGAAATCGCTACAATCTTGAACAATACAAAGATTGGTTTATTACTTAAAAACTACCAGAAAGAAATATTGATGTTTGACTCCAAATCCGAGCAATGTTCGATTTTCCAATAAAAAGCTACTTTTTTGGGTTTTCAAATTGAAAAATTGCCAAAAAAATTTTTTTTGGTCATCTGATCATCTGATCTGCCTGAAATTTTCAGAACATTTGTAGTCGAGGGAGATGCACATTTTTATATAGATAATTTTTTTTTATATATGCAGTTGGTCTGGATATGTCCTTGGTATAAATTTAAAAAAAAGAAAAAAAATTTTAAATTTAAAAAAAAATTTTTTTTTTAGTATGCAAAAATATTATTTAAGTAAAAAGGATGTATCTTGCCCGACTATATACGCCCTGAAAATTTGATGTTGATCGGATGAGTAGAAAGAAAAAAAAAGTTTTATAAAAAAGTGAAATATCGAAATATTTTTTCCCCTACTTATCCGATCAGCATCAAATTTTTCGGGCGTATTTAGTCGTGAGAGATACATCTTTTTTACTTAGATAATTTTTTGGTATACTCAAAAAGAAAAAAAAATCTTAAAAATTTCAAATAAGTTTTTTGTTGAAAATTTGTTCCAAGGACAAATTTGAATTTGAATAAATTTGAATTTGAAAGCTATGGAATCTTTAAGTGAAAGTTTGAATTTATGTAATATATTTTTTAATAAGAATGAGTGAAAGACATTTAAATTTGTATATATTTTTTTATTCGCAGGTTGGTACAGGGAGGAAAATAACTATAAAATTCGCAATCACACGAATTTTAAGAGAGCCAACTGACCACTTCAGCAAATGCTTCTTCTCTTTGGTGGACTCGTCCAAGCGTTGAGCTGCCATAAATGCGCCTTCTATCATATCCAGACTTTCCGTCATCCATTGCCCAAGTGCCACACTCTCCTGAGCTCCCTGAATCTATTCCTCCAAAGTGAAGACAGGTATCTTCAGAAGAAAGCAGAAAATCACAAGACGAAGAAGTTGTCGATCCTGAATATAGTGTAGCTAAGAAGAGAGACACCCATATTTCCTCAACCAAGAAGACATCAACGACTTGATCAGAGATCTTGGTCTCACAAAGTCCAATGCCGAGCTTTTGACATCGAGACTCAAATAACGGAATTTGTTACATGAAAGTGTGAAAGTCGCAAGTCTGAGAAACGTCACCAATCTTTTTCAACTTTTTTTCACCAATCAAGATGAACATTGTATTTGCAACAGTGTAACAGGTTTGCTTTAGACACTTGGAATTGCCTGTAACTCCTGCGAGTGGCACCTCTTCATTGATAGCTCATCGAAGAGTTTCAAAGCTGTGCTACTTCATATCGAGATCATGTATCCACCTTTTCCATTGGCTCACTCGGTGCAGCTCAAAGAGGAACTCAACAGCGTAAAGCTATTGATGTGTGCCTTGAAATATGAAGAACACAATTGGAAAATTATCAGATTTCA
>JABUQX010076230.1:112500-122500 GCA_015478945.1 Trachelipus rathkii
TTTGATGGTCTTAACCTTGTTTGACATGATATTTCGGACTTGACGCTTGCATAGATAGCATGGGTCATTTTAGGCCCACGGTAAATTTTTGGTCTTCCGTTGGTACAGTTTTGGCCCACGGTAATTTTTTGGCTACCTTTTGTCTTCCATGGGTATATTTTGCCCCTGGGTAATTTTTCACCAACCTTTGTCTTCCATGGTCATTATTTTGCCACGGTAATTTTTCACGCAACCCTTTGTAATTCCATGGGTCAATTTTGGGCCACGGTAATTTTTGATCACCCTTTAGGGGCTTAGCCTATTTTTTGGTTGTCCTTTCCTTGTTGACCTATGATATTTTGACTTAACTTACCCTAGTACATGGTCATTTTTTGGCCACGGTTAATTTTTGGGCTTCCATTAGGGGCTTAGCCTTTTTTGAATGTCTTAAACTTGTTGACCATGATTTTTCAGCTTGTCCCTGTCATATTACATGGGTCGAGAGGTTCGTGAGTCAGCTAACTTGATGCTTTGATGTTCCAGATCACCGTAAGAAGTATCTAGTGATGTTCAATATAAGTGTTCTATGAGTATTAGATGAGTTGCCAGGTGAGTGCATGTGAGGCCAAGTGAGTGCACGGTCCAAATGAGTTTACAGCGCCCGGCCCAAGTGAGTGCAATGAGTGCCAAGTGAGTGCCACAAAGTGCAGTGAGTGCCACATAGTGCCAGGTGCAGTGCACTTTTGTTCAAGCCTTTTCTAGCCTCCCCTGAGCCTAGGATAGCCCTAATATGGGTGTCTACCCTTAAGTTTAAAGGTAATGAGGACAGAAATTGGTGTAATTACAATCTGCTAGAAATGCTTCCTAATACGAGTTGTATTTTTTATACCATTATAGGCCTTATATATGAGTATATAATTATAGTTATATATATATATATATATATATATATATATATATATATATATATAATATTATATATATATACTATATATATATATATATATATATTATATATATATATTATACTATATATATGATAAATATTATATATATATATATATCTAATATATATATATATATATATAACCTATGAACTTATAAACACTGGACACTTAATAAGCAGCTTACACTTGGCATAAGGCGCTTACATTAGAACCATTAGACATTAATTAACATATACACTTCATTCACTACCATCACACAGATTACTTAACTTAACACTCACACACTCGGATATTTTGATGCTCAACTTTATATGCTCAACTTTGATAGCTCAACTTTGATGCCTCAAACTTTGATGCTCAGCTTAATCCTCAACTTTGATGGTAACTTTGAAGGTTATCTTTGATGACTCATCTTTGGTGAAGTCATCTTTGATACCGTCTATATTGATGATTCATTTTTGATGAAATCATCTTTGATGGCTCATCTTTACCCACATTAAAGAACAGAGTTAATATTAATGCCTTCCTAGTTCATAGCTATCCTACCAGGCGCGCAGTCGCCCTCCGCTTGAAATCACGAACCCGCACCCGAGGTGCGACCGCCGCGTTCCGTCGCGCGCGAGCAGCCGCAGGTCGCAATATTTCGTGCGTACCCGCCCGCCGCGAGGCCGCAGGCGCAATTTTCCGGTGTATTCCGCCGGTTTAAATACGAAATTGAACTAGGGGAAGAAAATATATATAATAATGAGTCATTCATTTTTATTTCATAATTTAACATTTTCCAAAGAATTTCTTTTTCAAATATACTATGAGTATTAATTTTTATTTCATACTTAACATTTTTTTTAAAACATTTTCGCGACATAATTATGGTCCATAAAAGCAGGCTAATGTATTTAACACATATATTTATTAACATTATTTTTTACTAATACTTTTACTTAATACTTTTTAATTTATAATAATTTTTTTAAAATTGGTATGTAGAAGAAAAGCCAGAGTGTCTGATATAAATCATTTTATTTTACATTGTGACGAAATTTTACTAAGAGTACATACTTAAAGCGTAAATTTCAGTAATCATAGAGGTGTTACTAACCCTAGGGGGGGGATTAGTATGCTTTTGTTTTAGCTGTTTTACTGCTTTAATCTTGTGTTTACTGCTTAACTTTTTGCTTTACTGGCTTTAGACTTTCTGCTTTTATGTTTACTTTCTGCTTTATGCTTTAAACTTTCTGCTTTACTGCTTTAACTTTCTGCTTTACTGCTTAAACTTTCTGCTTTACCTGTTTTAACTTTCTGCGTTACTGTTTTAACTTTCTGCTTTACTGTTTTAATTCACTCATGTTTTACTCTTTTAACTCATATATTTTAGTTAATTACATACTTAAGCGGCAGTAAATCAGTAATCAATAGAGGTGTTTATTCTTAAACACTAGGGGATTAGTATGGCTTCTGTTTGTTTTTACTGTTTATGGCTTTAACTAATTGCTTTACTGCTTAACTCTCTGCTTTATTGCTTTAACTATCTGCTTTATGGCTTTAACTCTGCTGCTTTATGCTGCTTTACTATCTCTCGCTTACTGTTTAATTTCTGGCTTTGCTTGCTTTAACTCAGGTATATTTATTAAATTATGTTTTCTTTATTTTGTTTCAATACTTTTTATTTTTTTCTTTTTATTACTTTTTATTTATTTTTATTATTTTACTTTTTATTATATTTTATTTTGTTTTATTATTTTTATTTTTAGTTTTTTTTTATTCTTTTTTGAATTTATTGTTTATATCACATATTTATATTTCTATTTTAACTTGGTTTTTAAAATTTTTTATTTTTATTTTCTTTTAATTTTTAATTTTTATTTTTAATTATTTTACTTTTATTAATTATTTTAGTTGTTTATTATTTTTATTCTTATACTTAGTGTTATTTACATCATTGCCTATTGTTATTATTTATTTAGAAGACCCCATACACACACATAGCAGTTTTTTCCTTAACTTATAGCACACATTCACTAATGACACCTTATACCACATTCAGCTATGCTATTACTTTACGCATAGAGCACTTACATTTACACTTATATACACACACACACAGATTTACTTAACAGATTTACTTACAACTCACACCGATTTACTTACACTCAACACAGATTTACTTACACAACACACACAACAGATTTAACTTACACCACAGATTTACTTACATCAACACAGATTTACTTCCTCACACACGATTTTCTATATCACACATACAGATTTATTACACACACAGATTTAACTTACACACACAGATTTACTTGAGTCACATGGTTTCACAAGATTTATACTTACACACAGCACACAACACGCACACTCACTTACACACCACACACGACGCACACTGCACTTCAACGCCACAAGACGCACGATTCAGTTACACATATAAGCGGTATATTTATTAAACATTATATGTTTAATTAAACACGTACATTTATATACTCTAATTCAAATATAACTAAAATTATTTCAAAGTTCTTAAACTTCTATAATAAATCAATCATTATCTTTGAACAATGAATTTATTATTTAACTGTTAATACTTTTGTTTATAAATTTTATTATAACTATCAAGTTTTTAAAATAACTTTTAGTAAAATTTTATGAATTTTATTAAAAACATATATTTTAGCGTAACTTAAAGCAATACATCAGAAAATCAGTAAGTCGCCCCTAGACCGCGCTACACAAGCTATGTCACGTTTTTGTTCTTGTTGACTTCTGCTTTAAATCATTTAGCGATGTAAATAAGTATAAAAATAAAAAATTAAGTCTTCTCTGCTAACATAAACATGTATTTTATTAAAAATCTTTCTAAAGTTTTATTTAAAATAACAATTATTCACATACATTTATATTATTCGCATCGATGTAACTACAACAATATTTCAAAGTTTTTAAATAATTTGTTATTTTCTTTATTATTATCTATTACATTGACAATCAACACGAGAAAAACAAAAACCGACTCGTTTTACAGATACGAATGACCTCTCTCTTAAATGGGTTGAATAATACTTTAAGCCTAAATTTAGGATATGGCTTTTTGTACCTCGGGGCGATTTAGGCCTAATACAAGGTCAAAATATATTTCAAAATGACCTTTTTCTGTAAAATGTGGTGCTATATTTAGGCCTAAATTTAGCATAATTTAGGATAAATCTTTTTGTATCCCAGGCTGATTTAAACCTAATACCAGTAAAAGGTAAATTCCAGTAATGTACAAGAATGGAGAATCAATGTTATTATTATTTTAAATATATTTCAAACTGAACATGCTGGATCGGTAAGATCTTTGATCAGGTAAGAAGGGAAATGTTTACCTTTCTGTGAGTGGAGGAGTAATCCTTATTCTACATACTCGTATGTGTTGGTGAGAATTATTTCTACGGCTTTTTTTGGTTTTAAAGGTATGAAAAAGGCATGTTTTTTCATATACCTGAGCAGTTTCGTTTATTTAACTCTTAACATACAATGTAAATATTTATTTAAGGAAGTAAAAATAAGCATATTACATTACGAATACCATTAATAGATTCAATAATCATTGTCTTACAGTAATTTTATATATATATATATATATATATATATATATATTTATATATATATATAATATATATTATATATTATTATATATATATATATTATCTATTAAGGATAACATTAAATATATACAAACGTGTTAAATATATTTACAATGGTTTATATATAAGGTTAACATTAAATATAATACAGGAATATTATTATATATTACACTTCCACATGATGTTTTCGCCTATTTTATATTAAAATTCTTTAAATCTTTGCAAATATGCCAATCATTTTTATATCATTATCGATGATATAGTTTCGTGTCTCAGTAATACTTTCAGTTAACACATACGTAAAAAGTTCCCGCCCAGATATCATAGTATATTTACATTCTGGTCACTGCATAAAATACAATTCTTGCATTGTTTTTTAGTAGATAATGAATTTTTTGTACGTCCTATAGAAACTTATGAGCGATCGATGATGCGCGTAGATCATCTTTATCAGGGTTTTCTAAATGCGTAGTAATTCTTGGTATAAAATGTAATGAAATTACGGTTAGTAATTAGATAACACATAATGTTTCTTTACAGTGTATTACCATGCGCTTTAGTACCTCTAAAACAATATATTTCATTGCGCTAGGCTGAATGTTAGAATCCAAATGATGTAGGTTCAAATACGGTTGGTTTCATTATTTTTCACCCATAATCTAACTTCCAAGCTGATTATGTTTTGATGTTTATAATGCTAGAGTAAGTTGCTTATCGTGGGTTTCTTCGCTCATAACTGTTTCGGTACAATTTAAAGCTGAACTTGGTTTAAGTTTTCTGTAAGCCACTCTTCAGTGTGATTACATATACAAAGTAATTCAATCTGGATCATGAAAATACTTGGTATTATAACATGGTGAATTGGTAGCACACTTGAAAATTCAAATCCATGCGGGTTTTCTTTTATATAAGAATGAAACCCTACTTCTGGGATCTTGATTTCCCAATGGACAATGTCTTGTATTGAGGTTATACATTTTAAGGTGAATCATGATATACATTTAGTGAAAATAGAACACTTTTGATTACAAACAGAGAATTGTTGCACCGCTTAAGAGCCAAAACGAGTATGATTTTTAAAATGAGTTTGGGTCTAAAACATGCCTGCTCAAATATAATTTTCATCAATCAGAAGTAGGGCTCAGATATGAAAAAAACATGCTTTTTTTTTTTTTTTAAAACCAAAAAGCGATAAAAATAATTCTCGACCAATCATACGAGGTCAAATAGAGATAAGGATTACTCCGTCCACCCACAAGAAAGGTAAACATTTCCTTCTTACTGATCAAAGGATCTTAACCGATCCAGCATGTTTTCAGTTTGAAATATATTTAAAACAATAATAATGATTATTCAGAATTGGATTAGATTTTGGAATTACCTTTTGACCTGGTATTAGGCTTAATCCGCTGTTGAATAAAAAGGTTTATCCTAATTTCTAAATTTAGGCCTAACGTAGTTATTGCACCACCTTTTACAGAAAAAGGTCAGTTTGAAATATATTTTGACCTGGTATTAGGCTAAATCGCCGGGTGACAAAAGTGATTATCCTAATTTAGGGCTAAGTAGTTATTTCAACCCATTTTACAGAGAGAGGTCAGTTTCGTATCTGTAACGAGTGCGGGTTGTTGGGTTTTCTCGTGTTGGATTGTCAATGGTACATAGATAATAATAAGAAAGATCCAAATTATTTTAAAAAACTTTGAAATATTTTTAAGTTAACATCGAGCGAATAATATAAATGTAAGGGAATAATTGTTATTTTTAAATAAAACCTTAGAATGATTTTAATAAAATACATGTTATGTAAGCAGAGAAGAACTTATTTTGTTATTTTTATACTTATTACATGTAAAGATGATGTAAAGCAGTAAGTCAAAAGAAAACGTGGCATAGTTTGGTGTAGAGGGGTGCTAGGGGCTGACTTACTGATCTCTGATTTCTTTCTTTTATGTTCGTAAATATCTGCTCTTTTAAGTGAAATCCTAAGTAACTTTACCAAAAGTTATTTTAAAACTTTTGATAGATATAAATTTATAAACAAAAAGTATTAACAGTTAATAATAAATTCTTTGTTCAAAGATAATGATTGATTTATTATAGAAGTTTTAAGAAACTTTGAAATAATTTTAGTTATATTTGAATGAGTAATATAAATGTACGTGTTTAATTAAAACATAAAATGTTTTAATAAATTATACGTTATATGTGTAAGTGAGTGTGGTGTGTATAAGTGTAAATGAAAGTGTGCGTGTGTGTGTGGGTGTGTAAGTGAGTGTGCGTGTGTGTGTGTGTGTGTAAGTAAATCTGTGTGTGACTGTAAGTAAATCTGTGTGTGTAAGTAAATCTGTGTGTGTAAGTAAATCTGTATGTGTGTATAAGTAAATCTGTGTGTGAGTGTAAGTAAATCTGTGTGAGTGTAAGTAAATCTGTGTGTGTAAGTAAATCTGTGTGTGTGTGTGTGTGTGTGTAAGTAAATCTGTGTGTGAGTGTAAGTAAATCTGTGTGGTGTGAGTGTAAGTAAATCTGTGTAAGTAAATCTGTGTGTGTGTATATAAGTGTAAATGTAAGTGTCTATGGGTAAATGTAAGTGGCATAGTGAATGTGTGTATAAGTGTCATAGTGAATGTGTGTATAAGTGTAAGTGTGTGGTGTGTAGTGTGTGTGTGTTCTAAATAATAATAACAATAGGCATGAAGTAAATAACACTAAGTATAATAATAAAAATAATAAAAATAAAATAATAATAAAAGTAAAATAATAAAAATAAAATAAAAAGAATAAAAAGAATAAAAATAAAAAGTATTAAAACAAAATAAAATAATAATAAAAGTAAAATAATAAAAATAAAATAAAAAGAATAAAAAGAATAAAATAAAAAGTATTAAAACATAAAATATTAATAAAGTAAATACTTAAAATAAATAAATAGGAGAATGAATAAAAATAAAAGATTAAAAAAATAAAATAATAATAAAAGTAAAATAATAATAATAAAAAGAATAAAAAGAAATAAAAATAAAAGTATTAAAACAAAATAAAGAAAATAATGTTTTAATCAATATATCAATTAAACTGTAAAGCAGAAAGAAGCTGAAAGAGTAAAGCAGATAGTTTAAAGCAGTAAAGGAGAGATTAAAGCGTAAAGCAGATAGTTAAAGAGCTAAAACAGAGTGTTAAGCTAGTAAAGCAATAGTTAGCAGTAAACAGTAAAACAAAAGCAATACTAATCCCTAGGTGTTAGGTAAGTAAGCACTCTTATTGATTTATTGATTTGCTGCTTTAAGGTATGTAATGTTAATAAATATATGTAGTTAAAGCAGTAAAACATGTGAGTTAAAACTGGTATGAGCAGATAGAAAGTTAAAACAGTGAAGCAGAAAGTTAAAACAGTAAAGCAGAAAGTTAAAGCAGGAAAAGTAGAAAGTTAAAGCAGTAAAGCGAATAGTTTGTAGAAGGCAGTAAAGCAGAGAAGTGTAAGCATAAACAAGCAGCAGTAAAGTTAAAAGCAGTTAAAGCGAAAAAGTTAAAGCAGTAAAACAAGAGTTAAGGGCAGTAAAACAGTAAAAAACCACAACCAAAGCCTACTAATACCCCACTAGGATGTATAAGGCTAAAACCACTCTATTGATACTTCACTGAGTTTCCTTCTTTAAGTCAAGAGTATTAGTTAATGGTAACTATTCCAATCCACAGCACTATAAATTTCGGTACAATTGTAAGTAAATAAGATGATTTTATATCAGACCTCTGGCTTTTTCTTCTTCACTGCAATTTTTAAAAATTTATTAAATTTAAAAGTGATTAAGTAAAAAGTATTAAGTTAAAAATAATGTTAATAAATGTATGTGTTAAATAATAGGCCTGTAATGAGTTACAGTTTTATGTTCGGAAAATGTTCTTTATAAAAATGTTTTAAGTATGATAAAAATGAATGACTCATAGTAATATTTGAAAGAAATTCTTTGAATAGTTTAAGTATGAAATAAAATGAATGACTCTATTATATATTATTTTTTTGCATTCGCAGGATATGCGTCTGCGACGCACGCGGACGGCGGATACGCGGAAATATTGCGCTGCGGGCGCACTCGGCGGGCGGGTACGCGGAAAATTGCGCTGCGGGCGCTCGCGGCGGACGGGGACGCCGCGGGTCGCACCTGCGGGTGGGTTCGTTGGGTCTTCAAGGAGGGCACAATGCGGCGCATGGTGGACTCTTTATGAGCTAGGAAGGCATTTATTAATCTGTTCTTAATGTAGTGGGGTTAGAGATGAGCCATCAAAGATGATTTCATCAAAGATGATCATCAATATAAGACGTATCAAGATGACTTCAATCAAGAAGAGTCACAAGATGAACTTCAAAGTTGAGGCATCAAAAGTTGAGGCATTAATGCTGAGGCAGGGTCAGAGGAGTTGAGAGCACAACCCTCAATGTTGGTGCATCAAAGCTTGGAGGCAATATTAAAGTTGAGGCCATCAAAATATCGAGTGTTGTGAGTGTAAGTGGTAAGTTGTATCTGTGTGATAGGTGTGAATGTAAGTGTATATAAGTTTAATGTAATGTGTCTATGGTTTTAATGTAGTGATGGCAGAGTGTAAGAGTGCTTATAAGTGTCCTGTGTTTATAAGTGTCATAGTGATATATTATAGTATTATATATATGTTATTAATTAGTAGTATTATATACATATAGGGATATATATATATTATATTATATATATGATATAATATATATATTATACTAATATATATGGCTATAATGGTAAAAAATACTAACTCGTAGTAGGAAGCATTCTAGCAGATTGTAATGTAATACAACATTCGGTTCTCATACCTTATAACTTTAGGGGTAAACACCCATATTAGGAGCTATTCGGGGGACTACAGGGCGAGCTAGAAAGGGCTTGAAAAAGTGGCACTGCATTTGCACTATGTTGGGACTCCCGTTGGCACTATGTGGCAACTCACTTTTGGCATCATTGCACTACTTGGGCACTCACATTGGCACTCGTTGGCACTCATTGGCACTCACATGGCACTCACATGGCACCATCTGACACACCTAGGGATCTCATAGAACACTAATAGAACGCTCCACTAGATACTTCTTACGGTGATTGGGAACATCAAAAGCTATCAAAGTTAGCGTGGGTGCAAATTGACCCCATGGGTATATGACAGGGACAAGGCTGAAATATCATGGTCAAACAAGGTTAAGACATCAAAAAGGGCTAAGCCCCTAATGGAAGCCCAAAAATTACCGCCAAAATTGACCATGGTATATGGTAAGGTTAAGGTGCGAAATATCATGGTCAAACAAGGTAAAGACACAAAAATAGGGCTTAAAGCCTAAAGGGAAGATCAAAAAATTACCAGTGGGCCAAATTGAACGCCATGATACCAAAGGGTTGGTTGAATTACGGGGCAAAATGGACCATGGAA
>JABUQX010076230.1:130000-135000 GCA_015478945.1 Trachelipus rathkii
TTTTATATCTAGCCCGCCTATCGAATAGTTATTATACATTATTATTTCAAATCCTATATGTCAACATTAAACAATAAGAACATCTTTGAACAATAATTTTATAAACAGTGAAGTTAACATACAAATAAAACACATAATTTATAAATCTTAACGATTTCTGTAACCCCTTTTATCGTATTAATATTATCCTTTTATGAATTGTTAGATATTTCAAATACCCAATAAAAAATAAATAAAAAACAATCTTTATTTATCAAACCGTATTTTTTATTAAGTAGTATAAATAATATAAATATTATGTCTAAAATTAATCAAACATAGTATAACTCCAATAATAAATAGTGCATGATATATTATATATATAATAATATATAAATTATTTAGTATATGATTATTATAATAAATATATTTATATATATATTATATATTATATCAATTTATAGTATAATATAATATAACAGTGATTATTTGTCCATACTACTTGTTCGATATTGTTTATAATTATAATAAATATTATTAAAATATAAATTGTCTTGAATCAATCAATCGCGGGTAATTTTTTTTACATTCAAATGTTCTATTTAAATAAATCACTTACCCTGCCAAAACACGAGAGTCACTATTTACGAAACAAGTGGTACGCTGACCCGTGAAGAAGGTGTTTCTTCTTAAAGTGGGAACCAACAGCCACACCACAGTAAACTCTCTGTGGAAAGAGGTCAGGAACGTCTGTGAGTATGTTGAACACATCTATGAATATTCATGATGATAATAATTAGTAACAATAATGGGTTGTCCCGCCTTTTATTGGTTGATATGTTAATATCATCTGAATATTGGACATCAGAAATATGAATGCGTGGAATTCATGGATTTTCCGAGTCATCTACTGTTCGTTAGTGTTGACAGAAATAAATAGTCACATTTTAGCTGAGTAGTAGTATCCTGAGGAGGTAACGGTGCTGAATCTGATTATTTTGTCTCACTAAGTCAGTAGTTATTTGAAGGTATATCATTCGTTTTGAACATTTGGAATTGATGGTTTCTACATTTCGGCGTAGAGAATAGTACACAAGATGTTTGCTGGAGTTGATTCAAGATAATTGGTAGTGAATAAGAGTTCCCGTTTAACACTATTGTTTTGGCAGTTTCTAAAAGGGCAAATATATTTTAGAGTCGATTTATACTTTTTATGTTTGTTTTAAAATCGATTTATGCTTTTAATGTTTTATATTTTAAAATCGATTTATGATTTTAATGTTTCTATGTTTTAAAATCAATATGTATATTTTTAATGATATTTTTTGTCCAAATCGATTTATGTTTCTGAAGTTATATTTTTAAGTCTTAATATCGATTTATGCTTCTAACATTGTTTTTGTTTTAATATCGATTCACGCTTTATTTAATAATAAAGCATTGTTTTTAATTAATATTTCTGTTTTGATACGATTTTTTTCTTCAATGGTGGTTGCGATGAAAAATAAATTTTTGCATACCTAACTTTCTACTAAACTGGGTCCAGTTTATTGCATGTACCGAGAGTACTAGGATACTGGTCGTATTATTAAAAAAAATATGTAAATTAAGTTTTGTTGGGAGCTGTTGGCTGGATGTTTGATATTTTATTCTCTTATATTTAAAAGTAAAGGTTCTGAGGACTGGGTTGTGAATGTTCCAAATTGCTGATTTTTGACTCATTTCCGTATGTTCTTTAAAATTATATTTTTCAAGAACATTAGAATTTATAAAAGTACCTGTTCATAGTTATTAATTTTTAGTGTTTTTTTTAATGCAATATAGGTAAACAAAATCAGGTGTTAGTAATACTCAATTTAAAATTTTAATTTATTAAGTGAACTTTTCAATTATAAGGTATATAATGAAATAGTCATAAATATGATGTTGTAAATTCAATAATATTTACATTATAGCAAAATTAGGTAGATATGTTATGTTATTATGAAGCTTTTAAAGCAAATTCTTAAAATTTCGTTCATTCTATCGTGCCATTTCGTTCATTCTTCTTTCGTGCATTTTCATATATTTTGATTATTGTCTAGTTCGTAAAATAATTGAAATAAAGACGAAAGGTTTTAAATCTTATGTGATCGTTGATGTAAATTGGCAGGTTACATTTTTCATTTTTTTTCTGTAAGCATTCCGATTAAGGAAGTGCTAACAGCTAAAAATAAAAAAATTACATTTCAATTCTGTTTTGGTAGTGTTACGTTACTCTGCTAAGAGACTGACTAAAGATTCAGTACATCTTTATTATCAACATTTGACGTGTTACAAACTTACCATGGCATAAAATTTGAAGTTACAATTATTACAGAAAAAAAATTATATCAGTAGTGATGGTCATCCGTAGTGTAGTAGTAGTAGTAGAAATATCTTCTCAACTGCACAATTCTTAATTAGGATATTCGTTTACTGCAAATGTTCTTGAAATTGACGTTCGGAGCAATCTGTTTATCTCCTTGTGGTATATTTTGTATTTTGTGAGAATCATATATTATATTATATGATATATATATATTAATATATAGTATATATATATATATATATTATATATATATATTATTTATATAATATATATTTATATATATAATATATTAATATATATATATAATATTATATATATATATATTATAATATCATATATATATATATATATATATATATATATATATATATAGTATATATAGTATCATATATATATATATTATAATATATATAGTTGTGCTGTTGTGGTGTTTATTAGTGCGTATGGCGTATTAAGATGTTAATAAAATCACATAGCGTGCAATGTTCGTATATATCATAAATAAATAATTGAACGCAGTTTTCTATGGGAATCTCTCTCAGTGCACTCCACCACCCCCTCCCCCTCCCTCTCAAAAAGACTTCTCCGATACCATTTTGTGAAAGTTCTTTTCTAAATTCAAATCAGTCAGTAGTATAAAAAAAATAATTTTGATAAATAAGCATTTTAGCAGTAAATGTTTAATTACCAATTATTATTTTTATTTTGTTAGTACTATTGCCATCTATTCAATTCTGATGAGGGCAGTATATGTATTACACGGTATATATATATATATTATATATATATATATTATTATATATATATATATATATATAATATATATATAAGCTATACTATATACTATACGTATATATATATATATATAATATATATTATATATATATATTATAAGATATATATTAGATATATCTATTTGTATATATAAATATATCTATATATATATTAAATATAAAATATTATATTGTATTATTAGTGGTTTCTTTATTATTTTTTAAATGTATTTATTGTTTTTTTTTTTTTTTATTATTAGATTAATTATAAATATTCATTACTATAAGAAGTGGGCTGGAAAACCAGTTTAAAAGATTATTTTTTCTATTTTATTATTAGTTTAATTATTATTAAATTAGTATAAAAAAAAATAAATTATTAAAAAACCACCACTCTAATTTAATGCTGTTTTTATTTGTTTTGTTTTTTTAATTATTACAAATTATGCATCTTATAAATTATGTTATAGAAAATGTATAATATTTTATAGCAAATTTTCAGTTTTTCACGTTTATCTTTATGTATCTAAATTCTTTTTGATGGTCCAATTTATTACTTCAGTATTCATTTATTTTAATTTTTTCTTTTTTTATCATTCTACAAACAGTCAACTTTTTTGTTTTCTATTATTTATATTTCTAAAAATTATCGTGGGGAACGGTAATGGTTTGTTTGTGCAATATTATTCTCCCAAGTCAGATTATTATCGTAGTTTTAAAACTTTATGTTCCTTTGGTTACTTGAAAAATGGTTAGGTTATGCTCTCCTCTCTCTCTCTCGCTCTCTCTCTTCTCTCTCTCTACTCTCTCTCTCTCTCATCTCTTCTCTCTCTGTCTCTCTCTCCTCGTTCTCTCTCTCTCTTCTCCCTTCTCTCTCTCTCTCTCCTCTCTTCCATATAATATATCATACTATATATATATATATAGTATATATATTATATATATATATATATAGTAGTATATATATATATTATATATATATATACGTATATCATATATACTATCTATTAGTTTTTCTTTCACTCGGAACTCTTTATTTCTCCAAACCTCGATGACTTTGCAAACGGTTTAGATAAAATGGGCAAACTTTTTGAATTTTCAGCTTTTACAACTACGTTTTGTATCCAATATCTTATCTTAATAAAAATGCGCAAGTGTAAGGTTGCGTTGTATTAGGTGAGACGTTTCTGAGACTTTTCCGAGTAAGGTTTTTTTTGAAGACGTAAGCGAAAACTTAACATTGAGAATCTCAGAAGTTGAGTATAAAACTTTTCGAGTGTGTTTGGTTATAGACTATTGAATGTTGGATGTAGGGTTGACCGGTGTACCGGCGGTGCAGTGCGGTACGCGGTGCGCTTATTTTTGGGCGGTGTGGTCCGGTGTTGTACAATTTCAGCGTCTTCTTGCGGTGCGATTGAAAAAAAATGTTCGGTGCTTTTGCGAAAAGATGACGAGCGGTGCGGTGCGTTGCAGCCGGTGCTAGTGCACGAGGCCAGGTTCGATGTGGTGCTCAGCCAATCCTATATCGACGTCCAGTCCCCCCTTTCATTTCTATGTCCGCCCCACCCTAACTTCGTCTGCTCCATTCACCCTATGACCTCTCAATCCGCCCTCCTTCCCATCAACTTCGGAAAGATCTATCGACTATTATGTTATCGATAAAATTCCTATTCGTTAATTAATATTTTAGCTATTTTTTCCCCCAAATCTGGAAACCTTGAGATTTAGCTTCACCCTCTTTCCTGAGGGTGTTTTCGTAGGGTGTAGCTGTAATTTGGTGTGCCAGCCCTGTTTTCCCTCTCTTGGGAGAATAACCCTAATTTCCCTCGATTTGGGCAATGGAAGCATAATTTCGCTTGTTAGGTTGCATAGTAGTTACAAAAATAAAAATGACTCGC
>JABUQX010076230.1:137500-142939 GCA_015478945.1 Trachelipus rathkii
CATTCCAGCTCCTTTCCCCATTCCCGCTAAAAATTTTATTGCTGGTTAACATTTCTTGATTACAGTTATTTTAATAATAAAATGTTTCGAACGCCTCAGATATTCTTTTTTTTTCGTAAAAATTGAATGTGAAACAAAAGGACAACAAAAACGTCACCTTTTTTAAAAAAAGATTCTCATCTTCACCGAATCATTGCTCTATTTAGTAGGAATGACTACTCTATGTGTAACTTCTAACCTATGATCCGGGACGAGGGAATTCTAACCTTAGCCCCTTGCCTTGGGACTCCGTAGCTATTCTAATTGTGTCTAGGTAGGAAAATCAATCAATACGTTTTAAAATATTTTTTTTAAATGTTTGAAAATATTTAAAAAAAATTTTTTTTGAATGTTTTAAAATATTTTTAAATGTATTTTTAAATGTTTAAAAATTTTTTTAAATTTTTAACAATATTTTAAAATATTAATAAAATTTTTAAAATATTTTTAAAATTATTTTTTAAATGTTTTAAAATATTTGTAAAATAATTTTTTTAAATGTTTTAAAATATTTTTAAATTTATTTTATTAAATTTTTTAAAATATTTTTAAAATTAATTTTTTTAAATGTTTTAAAATATTTATAAATTTATTTTTTTTAAATGTTTTTAAAATATTTATAAATTTATTTATTTAAATGTTTTAAATATTTAAATTTAATTATTTTAATGTTTTAAAAGTATTTTAAATTTATATTTTTTAAATTTTTAAAATATTTTCTTAAAATTTTAATTTTAAATGTTTTAAAATATTTAAATTTATATTTTTAAATGTTTTAAAATATTTTAAATTTTAATTTTAAATGTTTTAAAATATTTTTTAAAAATTTCTTTTTAAATTTATTTTTTTTAATGTTTTAAAATTTTAAATTTATTTACTTTTTTTTATTTTAAAATAATTTAAAATATTTTTATTTTATTTTTATTTTTATTTTAAAATGTTTTAAAATATTTAAATGTTTATTTTTTTTTTTATTTTAAAATGTTTTAAAGTAAATTTTTTTGCTTACATATATATTTTTTAAATATACTATAGAGTTTAAAGTAAAATTCACTGCAAATGGATGTCTTTTTACTCACTGTAGAAGTGGTGTAGCTTTTTTTTTCATCCTATATTTTAGAAATCAAAATATTGTCATACTCTTTCGAGAGCATTTGAGTATGATCGGCGCCACACCACACACACCACACACACACACACACACACACACAGCACACACAATATAAGATATATATATATATATATATATTTAATATATATATATACTATATATATTATTTTATATATATATATATAATATATATATATACTAATATATACGGTATATATATATATATGATATATATTAAAATATATATATTATAATATATATATATATATATATATATATATTATACTTAATATAGTATTATATATATACTATAGATAGATATATATTATATATATATATATATATATATACTTCTATATTCTACTAATATATTACTCTGAGATCATTATAATCAACACAAAATTTCAAAATTTCGATTTCTGTTTGAAAACGTTACTTCCTCCCCCTCTCCCACCCTTCCCCTACCCCTCTTACTCTCTCTTCTGCTGAACTACATATTATATACAAAACATACTTTATTCTTCATTTCTTAACAACACTTCTTTGTTTCGCGACATACCATTTTGATAAATACCAGGCCCTTTAAAGAGAATATTGAGACAAGACAATCTTCAGACGAAAAATATCTATGAGGTAATCTTACTTATCAGGATAATTTTGACAATATATTCATCCATGAAAGACTCATCTTCTGTATATCAAAGGTTTTACCACTATTTTCATCATTACGCTAAAAGCATATCTATATAATTTTTTCCCTCAAACAACGCATATCACCAATCTTTGATTAGAGCTCATAGGACAGCTTTACTCGAAAGATATATCTAAGATTTCGTCATTCATGTTACTATACTGAAGCTGTAAGGAGGTTAGCTTTTTGTCACATACATAACAGGTTGTTTAAATCTTTTTAAAAACTGCGATTTTTTTTTGTTTTTTTTTTCTTAATATTAAAAGTTCACACCTCACGGCATAGCCTATTCAAGGAGGGGAACCCCTCTACTATGTAATTTCTACCTAGGATCCGAAAAAGGGATAGAACCCACAGACCTTGCCATGCGGACTCCGTCGCTCTACCGTCTTGAGCCGACAGGTTTAACATAACAGGTTATTTTAAATCTTTTAAATACTCTATGATTGTTCGATTTTAAATTTTCGCTTTCATGGCAACAAGCGGTAATTCCCCGGAGCTAAAAACCTAAAAAAGAAAGTTCCGGTTGTATCTACTCTGCTAACATATCTCGGACGCTCTTTAACTACCGCACTATTATTCATTATTATTATTATTTATTATAATATATATATTATAAGTGTTTGTATATTTTATTTTTTTATTATCATCTACTGTTTTTTAAATAAATCTCATTTCTTCGGACCTTTATTATTATTGTAGATATAAACTTAATTTTTTTTATAAATAATTTAATTTTGTTTCGGGTGAAACAGAAATAATATAGAACTACATCTCATTTAAAGAATTACTTGAAACACCTTTTTTTTCTTTTTTTTTTTTTTTACAGAACATAAACACCTCACCGGCAAAGCCCTATTCAAGGAGGGTGGTGTTAAAATCAACAAAACTCATCAACTAACGCCAAATCACCAGCAAAGAATGTCCCCAAAAAAGTGAGGGAGATTAAATTGAGTAGACAAACACAGAAGATGGAAGAGAATTCCACGAAAACACGTCGCAGGAAAGGCAAGACGGCACACACCAGCGAACTATCATGGGAGTTGCAATATCAACACAAAACTCTGTGCCGGACAATACAGCACCCTTGTTGCTACCGAGGGCGTCTATAAAAGGACAGGTGGCACGGCGAGTGGAAGCTCCCCTCGAGCACTTGCCGCTACAGGTAACCTATAGAAAAAGAGATTAAGCACCCAACATGTCGCCGCAAAGATAGAGGGTCAAGTTGAGAACTAGAAAGAAACGGACCAGTTTATAAGTCTTTTGCCTTTGACTCGACCCTATCCAGAGCCCGGGTGAAACCTGAGCCCACCCCAGATATGAGAGCAGTACTCAAAACAAGGGCGGATGAGGCCTTGTATAAACGGGAGTAACTGTGGAGAGGAAAAAAAAGTCTCGCAACAGTCTAAACAGAACTCTAGTTTTTTGAGACCGCCTTAGCAACCGTTGTGATGTGAAGGTTTCCAAGACATTTTTATGTTTATGTCAAGGCCAAGGATGTTGTTATATTGTCAACAGGAGAGACCGAAGCACCACAGAAAGTTAGGAAAGCTTAGAAGGTTGTCTTAAGAGATTGATATTTGAAGAGTTGAGTTTTTAAAAAGAACTAATTTCACAAGGTTGAGACGACCCACCCGGAATTCTATCCGATCAGCGAGAATATATCGGAAAGATTAAGACGAGAGCAATTCTTAAAAGTAAAAGAGGAGCAGATTAAATGAGTGAAGAATGAGGGTCGATCCATCGGCATAACTGGTTGAATAAGATTAGATGTGCAGCTTAGAGGAACATCATTAATGAAAAGTAGGAATAAGTAGGGATTAAGACAGAACCCTGCAGGACACCACTATTACAGAAAAGAAAGACCGTCGCCCATCAACACAGCCAATATTGCAGCATTTGAAAGAAGAACTAGACACTAGTAAGCCAAGCGAGAAGGAGGAACCCAAAGGAGGGAGCTTGCAGAGGAGCAGTGCACGCGTGCCATAAACCACAGATCAAGCCCGATGCTTTGGGAAAATGTTCAAGGCCACCACGCAAAGCTCTCCCGTAGTTCCTAAGGCGGAAAACCATAAATCGGTTTAAATAGGAAAGTATATCACAGCTAGACTCGAACGCCCAAAAGCCTTACTGGCGATCGGAAAGAAGAGAATGAGATTCCAGACGAATGGTCTAAGAATGAGAGTTGAGAAGGTTCAAAGATACTTAGAAGATACAAGTTAAAGCTATAGGCGATAGTTAGAAGGATCAGAGCGGCTTCCTTTTTTCGGAATAGGTTGACATGTGCTCTTCCAACATGAGGGAAAGTGTTGCAGTATTGAGACATTAGAGCATATAGATTGAACCGGGGGGAAGGGGAGGGCCAGCTCGAAGCACAACTTCCCTTCAAAATCGGGGAGAAATCCATCCGGGGCCCCGCCTTCTAACGTTCATAATCTCAAGGAGCACCAATAGCACCCCAATCAAATGTAAATCACAAAGACAATAGGACACCTCGAGGAGAGAGAAGGTGAGAGGAGGAATGCCAAATCGTCCAGGGTTGATTAGAGGAAAAAAGGAGCCGTAAGGTTGCCTTTTCAGTTGGAGAAGTTGCAACAGAGCAATCAGATTCGAAAAGAGGAGGAAAGGTTGTAAGATTTACAGTACAGTTGTTAGAGAATGTTCTTTGGCCAAAGATGCCGAAAGATTTATCAGTAGGAGACCAAGGAGGTTAAGGCACTTTCGTTTGATGAAAGCCCGCTTGCTCGTCGAAGAGTATCCCTGCAACGATTTCTAGTGAATGAAATTAGCGAGAGTGATAGAGAAAGCACGAGAATTTTTCCACCCCCGATAAGCCCTGTCTCTGGCCTGAATGGCCAAAGAACAGGCACGATCGAACCATGATTATGAGGAGAGAAAGATTTACGTCGAAGAAGGAATGAACCTGCTCATCCCGTAAACGATTACAGCTCCCACCTTAGTCGCAGAAGCCGAAGCGTCATCAGATCAAAGCAGTCTTCCAATATAGTTAGCGTAGAAGCTTGACGCAAGGCCCCCTCCAATCACCCGGTCAAAGTGCCAGAAAAAACGCATAGGGCAGGATGGAGCTGGTGGAGAGAAAGTATTAAGTTAAGAGATATAAACGTTGTGTTCAGAGTTTCACCAATTAGAGCGAAGGTAGTTGTATTTATAGAGAGGGGACAAGATTAGTGAAACATTAGGGTCAGTAGTGTTCAAGATATGGTCTAGGACATCCGGAATGGGTGTAGGTTCTTGATTAGTGCTCCAGATCGATTAAGAATGCCTGAATGATTCGGCCTGTCGGGCTCACCCTCCCCACCTATTCAGTTATGAGAAGGACCCCAACCAATCTAGTGTGATGTACATTGAAATCCTCCTAATTAGAGGACCTCAGGTATTTGGATGAGCAAGATATTTAACAGTTCTCGTGAAGAGGGTTGGTGGTAAGATATTCAAAGAAGAAAAGAGTGAAAATCTGTTCTTTAGGGAGAACAGTAGCATAAGCACAAGATTATTGTAGTAGAAGGAAGAAGATTTTAAGCCACAGAATACATTTCTTCCAGAGACCATATATATATAGATATATATTCTCCTTCAA
>JABUQX010076231.1:0-30000 GCA_015478945.1 Trachelipus rathkii
GAGAGAGTATTCAACACAAATAAACTAAAGCAACGCAACATTCTCATACACCACATAACTTCTAGTATTTTAAATAAGGGAAAGATTTTTAGGATGTTATTTGAATCCTTCACATTTATGTGTAACATCAAATTAAAAGAAACCTTACTGTCAAGTCTTACGGAGCTACCTGATGGGGTAGATATGAGGAGATTTTATGTTTGAGGAACAACAAGCCTATTGTATGTTTTCTGTTGAGAGAATAATTGGTTAGAAATTCTCCATGTTAGAGAACACGTGAACTCACTCTAGGACGGTCGTGAAGGAAAGAAGTCAAAAAGGGAAGATATCCTTACTTCTGAAGGGTGCTAGCTATTATGTATCATGACACAGTCTAAAATAACCTATGTGTAGCTGTGGCTGAATCTACTTGAACCTAACATAGATATTTAAGCTGAATTAAGTTAACAATAATAGAAAGTTAGAAATTAAATCTTACACATTAGTGAAAAGTTATAAGTAACTCAAAATCAAGCAAGAAATTATCATCAAATACCTTGTCATATAATAACGATATAATATATATATATATATATATATAATAAATATTATATATATCTATAAAGTATATTATATAAAATATATATACTTACTTAGATTTTTATGTTGAAATTAACTAATCTTAAATATTTTTTCTCCAAATAGATAAATAAGTAAACTAATAAATAATTTTATGCACATATATCTATATATTTAAAGTTAATTCATATTCTTGGCATATGATGATGTTAGTATTGAGGCTATATTTATTACTTACAGATTTTATTCTATAATATTAGAAGTAGAAGAAATGGCACTACGTATGTAATGTAATTTAAAAATTACTATGAATTTTTAAAATAATAGATTGGCTATGTACTAACGCCAACAATAGCGAGAGAAAGAAGTGGCGTTCGCCCGGTACAAGGGACGGAGAATGTGAATCTCATTTATCATCATTCTTTCTTTACGCTTAGCTTTCGTTTCCTAATATGCTCAGACGTAAAGATTACAGTACTATAGTGATATAATAGTCCAACACATTACTTGAATGGGCTCTGTTCCCGTGAGTTGGTCTTTTCGCTCTGGACATGACCTGTAAAATAATTAATTTATAGTAACTAAATTATACTATGCAAAGTTTAAAATTTATGGTTAATAATATTAATACTAATTAATAATATATAATATATATATATATATCACTAATAAAAGAAATCTGGACTATATAACTTATTATATTAATTATTTAATTAAATATAATTCTAAAAATTATAAATATATAATGTATTTTATCAAATTTTTCATAATATGTATTAAATATATAATTTTATAAATATATTATATATATATATATATATAATATAAAATAATATATTAATCATATAATATTATATATATATAAATATATATATATAAGTATGGGGTAGCTAATATTACGTACTATATACTAATAAATATTAATTTATATATATTATTATTTATATATATATATTATAAATACTTACTTAATATAATTATTATATTAATATAACTTATTATAATAATATTAAAATATAACATATAAGAATATGTAATATGAGAATTATGCATAGTATAACTCTCATCTAACCTCAACTTTCATATAGTAAACATTGACACTATAAATGATGAATAAATACTATTCTATTTGATCTTGGTGATGTTTAAAAAACTTACTGATATACAAATACATTTCTTGAACTAGTATAATTTAAATAAAATTCAAAAAGTGGTAATAATTAAAATCTATGTATACCTAGCTACTTGTTATTCATATGTTAATGACTTTACATTAATTTAAAATGATGATAAAGTAATATTTCATAAATCGAAATTCAATTACGGTGACATGTGCAGATAGATATCAATAATGAATTGTTATAGTTATACAATATATAACTTAATGGGTGCAAAAAAACTGCCAAAATAAATAAATAAGATCCACATATCGATTACTACTTTACGAGGGTGAAAAAGATTGGTTGGTACAAAGTCAAAATTATAAAAATAATAAATATTTTCTGAAGAAAATGTCTATATAATAGCAAATAATCTATGAATACATAATACCATCATAAATGCAAATTTTATACAATAACCGCATTGGAAAGTAAATTAATCTTTACAATATGTCAACGTAAATTTATTAAACATCAAATATAACTCGTCCATTTAAAGTCAAAACCCTTTGATGTACATTAATGTTAAGTAATAATATTAATCATTCCCTAAGTTTATTTGAAAGATTAGATAGTATTAACCCTGAATGTCACAGCTTCAGTTTACTATAAATATCAATGATTACAATATAAATATAATTTTAATATACATTAAATTGTAAATTATTAATATTTAAAACAATATAATAAATCAAAATATTAAAAGTATCCACCTTAATTAAGTCTTATTTTCTATTTTTAACAAACTTTCCAGTAAACTAAAATACAAAATACTAGATTTCGAGCAAAATATTGTAAGTATGAATTTTATTGGCAGACAGAATTGAGTGACCTTAAATAGAATTTGAGATTCTAACACGTACTATGGAATTCTATATTATATGCACATTTGGGTAAATTCGCTAGAAAAACGAGTTAAGTCTGGATATACCAGGATTACTTTGCCTTACAAACTCTACATATATATTAAATATCATGTGATGTGGTGTGTGTTAGTGTGTATTTAAGAATTATAGGTATGGAGGAAGTCAAATAGCCAAAGTCACATGCACTAGACTTGCATCTAATGTATGATCACTAACAGATAAATAAAAAACATTAACCAAGAACGTATCAACCGGAACAATAAATTATATGGCCTTCATCTGTATAAAATATAGTTTAGGCTTTTGCTGCCAGGCGAAAGATGTATCAAGTAATATTTAGAACTTAAGAGTAGAAGTAGTAGTAAGTGAGTAGTAAAAGTAAAAGTAGTATAAGTAATGTAGTTACAATATAAGTATAGTTATTAGTAGTGCGATAAGCGATTGAATTTTAGCTAATTATCTGTATATGCATAGTACCTAACTATAAGACCCAATCTATAATTACTAAATAATAGATAAATATTAATATATATTTTAATTTATTAACTTGCTTAAAGTTATTTATTTATAAGAGAAAATGTTTTGCACAAATATATTATCTACATATTAAATACTAATATCAAACACAAACAAACTCTCACAGTTCCTCACAGCGCGTCATCAACAAAGACGTCGAACAGTATAATATACAACCCGTAAGATCAAGGATAATAATTGAGGTTGGATCATTATACACTCATAAATGATCAGTTACAAACGTGACTGAAACTAAGCATAACCTGAGATAATACAAGTTAGTATAATTAATAAATTATATTACGAATCACATCATCTTTACCAACGCTTTTTCAACCTCGAGTTATGCTCAAGCATATCATAAAGATGTGATCTCTAATATACATTGATGTTTCACAGACTACATTATTAATATACTATAACTGCTCTACCTAATAATTTATTAACTATAACTATATATTCTTTTAATTATTATTAATCTTTCATATACACTAAAACACAACCACACGACACTAAACACATGACAACACGCACATCACACTATCATCACCACAGCGAACACAGAGCATACACTATTATCATTATTATATTATATTGCACTCATCTTTATTTCAAACTCATTTAATCAAAAAGTTACAATTATTAACATATACTCTACATACGCGTGAGGATTTAATAAGTATATGTTCGTACAAAAAATTTAGTTAACAATAGAAGTAATGATCCAAGACACTCATTCAGTGGTTTTGTACCAATAATTTTAAGCTTTATGAGTAGAAAATATTATATAATGATATATTACTACTTTGTCATTGTATTACATAATAGCAGGTATTTCTCAATCTCAGATTGAACAACGACGTTTTTAAGTATATATATAGATAATAATAATAATATAATTATAATACATAAACTATATTATATGTATATATAAAATATAAATATTAATATAAATACATATTATTATATAATTATATATAATTATAATAATATTATATTTTTAATAAAATTATTATAATTTATATAGATATTAAAGCTCAAATACTATAAATATTTTATATAAAAAATATATTAAATAACAAAATGATATATAATAAATAACTATATATATTATTTATATATATAAAGATTACATATAATTATTATAGTAAATTAATATTAATATTATAATTAATCATAAATATTATTATAGTTAATAAATAAACTAATAGATTGACTAAGATAATATTACATTTCTAAGATATAGTAATATAATTACATAAAAATCTGTCCAAGCGAACTGCACGATAGGATTACTGCATTTATATGTAAAGACGAACCTCCAAAGTAATAAGGACGAGAACCATTATATCACTTAACTATTATGACCCTAAATCAGTTTCATTACGGGATTCAACGATGTGATTAGGCGTACATTTACATATTCATATGTTTCCCTAATCCAATATTGAGCTTTACTCCGACATATTATATAAGTAGATCATATGTTGCAACTAATGTATTACATTCAACCCTAATAAAGATCCATATTGGCAATATTTCCTGAAGAAAGGGAAGTGAGGGAATGTAAACAGAGACTATTTGAACTCCATAGAAATAATTAAAAACAATTTTACAATAACTTAATTAAGACGGTATAAAGTACTTTCCAGAAAGCAGAAGGTATGGGATAAAGACATTTTGTCATTTGACCTATATCGTTCTCTCTAAATAACAGGACCCTTAACCGGCTCACCTACAACAACAAGCTTTACAATCTTCTTATAAGACACGATGAAAAACTATCTTTATAACTAAGAACAAATAAGTAATCAAAATAAAAATAAAAACAATTTATACAAATTGATTCAAAAAGTAAAGAAAAAAAATGAACAAAAATAAAAAAAATATATTTGAAAATTTAATAAAATCAAATATAACAAAATTATCATAAAATAAGTAATAACTTAAAATATAATAAATCATGTAATCAGAAAAAATATAGTTAAAATTTATTATTATTTTAAAATAATATAAAATGAATAAAAATAATAATAATAGTTTATAAATAAAATATAGATGAAAAATATTACTCATAAATAAACATTTGGAAATATTAATCTGTATCAATAAAATATGGAAATTAAAATTACAATAATGATGTATTAGTATCCTAAAAAATATAATAATTCAATTATAAGTTCTGCCAATTAATAACTAGATAATTAATTAAATAATAACTATATAAAAGTTAATACACTCAGATATATATAATATATAAAAATAAATAATAAATAAATAAACCTATTAATACAGTAAATAAAATTTATATTAATAGAATTAAAATATAACTAAAAATATATATTAATGAATTAGAATTAAATCATAATGTTTATAGAAAATAATAAATTATACACATTAAATACAATAATAATGCAAAAATGAATAATTATTCACCTATTTAATTCTCCAAGTTAATTTCAAGTAAATCACTACTTACTGATATTTATTATTTGAATAATAATAAATAATCATTAATTATTAATACACAATAATTGAAATAATAAATAATAATAATAATACATCAAATTGAATAATATAATAAATATATAATAATTCTATTAAGTCTTCAATAAAATATAATTTAAGATGCAATAAAATAAATTAAAATGAAAGTGAAATAATAAATAAAGAAAAATTAAAAAAAAAAGTAATTTTAAAGCAATAAAGAAGTTATCAAATTACAAAATACAAATAATAATTAATATTAATATAGTAAAGATTAAACACAAAACATAAATGTTAAAGATTGAAACTTATAAATTACTAAATAATATACAAAGATAATACGAATCGATAGTTGACTCACTGTAAAGAGAAAATGAGGATTTTGAATATAGAAATGTCAGTCTCAAACTCTTAGAAAATGGATATCTTTTTAGTGTGCATGTAACACAAGTGACAGGAAGTTTTCTATTGTAGATTCCTCTCAACGTAATATGACTATTTTCATACCCCTCTCTAGCCTTAATCTTTATGTAATTCTCTCAATACAGGTATCGAACTTCACTCCAATCACCTATTACAACATTAACTACTTTCGATTAACGATGTAAGTAATGTCATGAACGTATCATTATACATATCTTACTGACCCAATTATCGTCTCGCTTATAGTATTTGGCGCTTTCAGGAAATGTACCTTCCTTATGTAATCATCACAGAATTACCATCTAGTACTAACACACATCACGACAAATTTACGTCATCAGTTAAACTCGTTCTCAGCTTTTATCACAACTCTTAAGTATTATTATTTTTATGACTTCTAAGCAAGATGAGAAGCTGTCACTTTCTGCACTATATATTGTATGTTATCTAATATATATGTGAGTTTTGTGATTTAGTGAATGCGACGTTGTGTGTGTGACCTTGTTTATGATATTACGTAGTTAATATAGAATTAACGGGTCAGTAGCCCTATTTCAGAGAAGGGAGCGGAAGAGGAAAGCATACTGAATAATAGTGTCGAAGAAATTAGGAGATCGAACGAAGGCACAATACTCTCTATAACAACCGATAATATATGTTCTCAGTATGAAGGATGAAGGCACAAATTACTGAATGCTGAGTAGGGAGAGAGAGGAGGAGGAGAGACACGTGGAGGGAGAAGAGAGAGGAAGGTAGTTCGTAGACGAATGATTGTAATTTAAAAAGCTGTATAGCCATGATAGTATTGAAATCAAGGGTTAAATATAGTATTAAGAAACCAGTTAAGCGTAATTACAGAAATAACAGACTGGTGTGGAATTGGCAGGGAAGAGGACCATCACCGCCAGCAGGAAGCGTGCCTGGAGTATCCGCGATTATCAGCTAGTCTTATAATAAAACACAATATACCATGTAAGCGGACTAGAAATACTATACTATCGTGTAGCGATAAACAAAGGAGGGGTTACTTCCGTTAGAGCCTATAAAGTTTTAAAAGTATCTATTGAACCTGCTCTATCGCTTCTTGAGTAATACATCTTATATATTAAGTCTACTATAGTTGTACGAGAGTTTGTCGCGGGGTTTAATAAGAGTGGTTGGTTACAAATACGTATTATTCATATTATATAATTAGCGGATGTGTGCAGTAAAGTTTTATTAACTTATCCGAATAATTTAGGCCGTCATATTATATAAGCGATACTTATCTTATAAATAATATAGAAATAAATAATATATAAGAAAATTAAGCATATACATAAATATAATATATTTTCTGGTGTGCGTTGGAGAGAGAACAGAAGAGCAAGATGTGTAATACAGGTTGAAATCAAAATAACTCAGATAAGGAACAGAAAATATTTATTTCTGTCCTGTCAGTGTATTCTCTAAGTCCCTTGGACCATTATGGCCTAAATTCTGAAATAGAGAGTTACAATTATAGCGACTTTGTGGCTCAACAATTCAAGATCCACGGCCTTTAGCTAAAGTTTAAATATTTTATAAGTTTTCATATAATGTAAATGTACTACTCCGTAAAAAAAGAAAGTCTAAGAAACGTATGAAATAGAACAAAAGCTGTGTTAAATTTTCACGGCTACTTGATTATATCGTTGAATATTCTGGAATAGTACTATATATACATATACTATTATATACTATATACTAATATATCCAGGGGGCAGTATTCTATAGATTAATAACGAATCCCTTAAATGTCTTGAGCCGGACCCTATCAGTACCGTTAGAATTAGAGTCTCCAAAGACATTTATATTTGTTTAATACTAATAGCCTAAAAGCCAAGTTATTTAATTTTCCAACGAAAAATAAGCCATAACGTCCTGTCAAGCCTAGGTGCCGTATGAGATAATTAGATGATAGTCTTTATAGAGCTATATGAGTATAACTATAGAAGTATGAGTATTATTTATTTAAAATGAATAAAAATTATCACAAGAAGTATAGAACGAACCCACCCACCGACCAACACTCTACTTCCTAGTATGTTTCGTAAGAATTAGATAATTTTGAGTAAATAGCAATTCTAACCACAATAAGTAAATAAAGTGAGCAATTTCTAGAAGTAAAAAAATATATAAAAATATAAAAAGATTTAAATATAAATATATGATGTATATTATCGATGTTAATATCGGCATACAGTGGAAGGTAGATTATAATGGCAGTAGTATTGAACTAGTAAGATATCATATAATAAATATAAGTAAAATAAGTAGGAGAATAATATCAAGATAACCTACAGATGATAACACTCATATATACTAAATGACTCGTGAGAAATAAAGAAGAAGAATTCCAATGAGGATAATGTATATTGATATTGACAAATCAAATGGGAAGGTGAACAATGATATTGAGAGAATAATTATCTATAGATACTCACATAAGTCAATAAGCAAAAAACGTAAGTAAGGAACCCAAATAATGGAGATAGCATGAAATGTAGAGAATAAGTGACTACGTACATCATCATATATATATAATTACCTGTCCCTTTCTATCAGTAAATCAAACTGCCATCAATATACGTTTATATATACAAGCGTACTTAACTAATAGTTCCTAAGTAACTAGAAATATCAAGTTAAATGATAATAGGAAATATATTTGCAATAAACCCGAGCGGCCAAAAGTGACCTACAGTCGTTAGGAAAAGTATAATAGAATGAGATTCTACTAAATGAATATTAATACTAATATATAGAAAGAGATGATGAAGAAATGGATTTCAAGATCTTATAGATATAGAACTAAATGATGAGAAGTGAATATCATCATAGAGAGAGCATATTATTATTGATATGAAAGATCATTAATATATATATATAATAATTATATATAAATGATTATTACCTCTGTTTTCGGAATCTTACTATACAGTATTGACATTATAGTTAAAGCTAGTCACTATATATTAAACTATTAACTGAGGAAATTTTAGTATTGAGACAATTAAGAGAAAAGTATATATATTATATATATATATATAATAAGACGATAAGGGTAAGGGCCAGCATAGGAATTCTATAATCACAACATCTACGCTAATATATATTATAGTATATTATATCATTTAGCTAAAGGGTTATATATCCAAGGTACGGGAGTGGAACTACGGGGATACTGGGTCTGAACTTCAGACGCGGACGAACTTCAGAGATACTTTACATGTGACTTGGCTCTCAATGCTATTACTAAGCGTTGCCTTGCCTGGAACATATTTAAGCCTAATGGTTTGTTATGGTTCACTGTTGATCTAAAAAGACAGTAATGTATTTAGTGGAGCCTACGGTTGAAAATTCGAGCTTCGCCACTGAATATGTAGACCACAGCGAACATGTATGTGAAAGATCATTTGAATAAGAATTCAATGAATATGGAGTGAGGTATTTGAAATGTAAATCATAAAACGTCCTCCAACTTTCATCGTAGCGAAATAATAAATAGATTATACATAGTACCCTCATAACGGTTAAAAAATACTAAAAAAAAAGAGTTCAGGCATGAAGGCTTGCATAAAAATCAACAGGATATAGAAACGAGGTAAACGGAGTGTCACAGGCAAACGGAATTAAAGTGGGGTAACTGGAGGTGCAGTTCAGGTGCGGGTGCAGTGACGGTGCGTGACGGGACGGAGCGGTATGTGTGCGGTGTGTGGGTTCGGTAAGAATAAAACCGCGTCGTCGACTCGAAAACGGATGAGACGCAACAAAAAAAAACATTAATTTGGCTTCCGATGCGTGGAGCAATGATCATCTGAGAACGTAGCTACTAGAAGTGATTGGAAAGGTTAATCGAGATTTCGTTGTTAATTAGTGGCCCAAACGCAGATTGTTAGAGCCACGGATTTAAAGAACGTGGAGGTATAAGCCTAATAAGATAAAATTATGAATCCTTTTGCTGAAGGGAAGTTTTATGAAGCTAACCGAGTTAGCTATCGCTTCTAATTGATTAGATGGTTGACATAGCTCTTGATTTACAGAAAGTGATTACAATGAAGATCAAAAAAGGTTTTAAAATAGTATAACGTACAAAAAAAGTAAAAGAATTTCAATGAAACCATAAAATGAGAGGATCATGTGTAGCCTAAATTAACAAGAATACTAGTGAAATTCAGGGCTGCGGAGTCGGAGTCGGGGTCGTGGAGTCGGAGTCGTGGAAGTCGTGCAATTTTCCCGGGAGTCCGGAGTCGGATAATCGGAAGTCGAAAACTCTGTGGCAAGTGGCATTCCGGAGATCGGAAGTCGAGAGTCAGATTAGATCCTGTAGTAAGTGGAAGTGGATCGGAGTCGGAGTCGAAGATATTTGTTTGGAGTTGGAGTCGCTGAGTCGGAGTCGGAGTCTGGAGTTGATAAAACTTAAGTAGAGAGAATCACCTATAAACTATATTATTAAAAGTTTATTATTATTATATTAATTTATTATTATTAGTTATTATTATTATTCATTATTAAAAGCTATAATTAGTATAGTCTTATTATGTATTTTTATATTATTTATTAAATAATTATTATCTATTATTATTATATAATTTTATTATTATGATTAATTATTACTACTATTATTATTATAAAAGTCTTTGAGATTTTATTTCCAACGGTATTCTAAAGTATTATTTTTTGTAAGCATAATTATTTCCTTAAAATAATCTTTGAAAATAGATATAACAGAGAAGACAGAATGATGATATCAGTTCTTAGATGAGAATTTACGGACGCGTTTCTACTCTCTATTAGGCTCTCGCAAGACATCAGAAGGAAAGAGGATTTATTCTCCTTGTAAGCGACATGATTCTGTTTAAAATTGATATATATTCCAGCTAATGAAAAAAGATAACAATCAAATGATATAGGTTGAGACGTGACTGAGAAATGCATAAAATTTTGACGACTAGTTATAATGTCTTGATTTGTGTATCTTTCAAGATCGTAGACAGGCCCGCGCAATGATATCCTTAGCTAATATGTCGATTAACATCGGGCTTACGGAAAGAACCAAAAACAAATTCATCGAACAAGAAAAAAAAAAATTAATAGCCGATATAACACATATGTTCACAGATTTTGCTGGGACTGTAGGATGATTTACAATCACCTGTCCGATTCAATCTATTCTTCTGTAACCATATAATGTTGACGTACAGTCTAGCTCAGGGCAGCGTAACTTAGCGTATACACAGCGCGTCCTACCGGTTTGTCGGGTAATAGCATCTCTTGTGCCAACGGAAAAGAACGAGTCAGCTTTCGTTTTGCGAACTCTATGGTATAAGTCTGACTTTATATTTAGGAGGTGTACTATGGTAGCAGTTGGCGACTGGAGAAATTCAAAATATTACGTAAGCACAAATAGCCTTATTGAAGTCTATAGCATTTGGAAGTTTTGAAGAAGAAATTTATCACACATTTTTCTGATTTATTTTAATTTCTTTATTTAATATATTTGTATGGGTTTTATTAATTAATTTTCAACCTGAATATTGTGGAAGATCACACTAATTAATTTTGTTAATTCGCGGAAATTTCCTTCATCAAAAGTTTCCTCAACGCTAATGGAAAAATGATGATGTCACTGACGGTCTGAAACAAACAAGAGACCATGAATATATAACGCTTATTATAGGAATAGACTTTGGGAACTTATTGGTAGAAACGATGTAAAAAATAGAAAGATTCAGTTATTATCATATTCAGAACCATTGATTAATAAGGAGGGTTTGACACTCGTAAATACCGAATAGGATTATGATAGACACGTACAGAAATTACACAGATAGTTAACATTTTGACAAATGATCTAGAAAAAAAACACGAATCAGATTATGAATAATTTAACCTACCAAGATTTTACGAATCATGTAGAAATTTATACGACCTCCATCATTCGTACGACTAAAACATATTTATGTAAAGTTGACCCCAACCAGCGTTTGAGAGGTTAACGTTGATATATCACGAAAAGAAAGTTAGTGATCTTATAGTATCCAGGGAATAGAAGATATACCCTAGACTCAGTCAGCAAGTGATGAATAATGATCAGAAGTTGGTGACGCAAAAGCCTGACAAACTCGGGTCTACTCTTCGATACACAATATGTAAAAAGCATAGATATAATATATGTGGTATGTAACCTATTCGAAATTTAAAGAAATCGGTATATGGTGCACAGTACAGAACAACACAAAATGTAGTAAAAAGGTGGTACGCATTCAATACATAGGTAAGTACCGCTGACATAGTAGAGGACTGGTGGGTTTAAGGTATTAGAGCTTATTTCTAGCATGTTCTATTAAGAACCCCGAATTACGATAATTAAATAAGTTTTATATAGTCTTATATACGTTACTACACGAATTATTACGAGGTACGATAAACTTTTTAATCCTCAGTAACAAAGATTCTCAAAACCACACGACTCCAAGGGTGGAGGAGAAGAATCCACGATCCACTGGAATTTAATAATTTTTTGAACCTCGAGTTCTTAAGTTTCTATGATAAGACGCTCTTGAAAAAAATTTACGCAATATAGAATTTCATTATATTTTGACTTAATCTATGAATAGATTATTAAGAATTAAACACAACCCAACCAAGAGATAACAAGACAAAATGGCTACAACAAATCAGAATATTACACGACAAAAAACAGGGGTCAATTTATATCGTTAGTAATCCGTAATCTAGACACTAACACACTAGAGGTATTAACATAACAGGTACAAAGAGACGTGAATTATTCTGAGTTTTTTTGTTAATTAATTAATTTAGGTTCAAATCATATATTGAAAATATTATACAAAAGTAAAAACATATACTAACACCAACATACTAACCCCACTATCAAATTAATATCAAAAAAATATTTACATAACTATTAAACATATAAAGGTATATATAATAGATTTAAAATGGATAACAGATTCTATAAAGTAATATGATTAAAGAACCTTTTTAAAATTTAAAATATAAATAAATAGGTATTACTTATAAAAACAAATTATAAAAATATGATACTAATAATAAAAAATAAGTATTCCAAGATAACTAGTTAAGAGAGGAAATTATTAATGAGTAAAAATATTATATTTCGATATAATACTCAAATACCTACAATCTCTATAAAAAGCCCGCACGTCGGTGCTGTATTAATTCGTGACTCAGGAATTTATTACTTGGTAATGTTTAGTAATATTTCAATAAAGCACGAGTTACTGTTACTCCAATAGATGCTATTAGAAATATATTGATATTATTAGTATAATTGATATTAATTAATATTATTATTATTCATTATTAATTAAATATAATCTTATGTATTATTATTAATAAAAATTATTTACATATAATTATTGTTAATTATTATTAGTAATTCATTAATGTCATGAAATTTATTGAAACTGAGAGTATTAAAATGTTAATTTTTATAATGGCTGTTTGATAATCACAAATAAAATAGAATTTCTAGCATATAATTTACGATCATATCTATACATCTTGTTCCGAGCCCTGGTTTTGAGATCAACTGATACATTCAGATCTTTAGCACATAATATATTAGTCTTTAAGCAAACGGAACACGTTAAACTTATTAACTGCATTCTGGAGATTAACTGATCATTGGAAAAAGTGGTATTCATAATATTTTTAATAATCTCACAGATAAGCAAGCGCAAAAAAAAACCTATGTTGAACCCTCCACAAACAAATACATGTTTTAACTGTAAGAATAGTACAATGCAACTATCTGAGTCCAACGATGCGAAAATTATTGAAATTTGACTGCTGGAGTCGCGGAGATCGGCAGTCGAGTCGACAAAATTTTTGTTTAAGTGGGATCAGAGTCGAAAATCCAAATCTGGAAGAATTAGTAATTTGGCTCTATAAAGTGGAGTCGGGAGTCGGAGTATCGGAGATCGTAAAAGATTTATATATTTAGAGTGAAGAGCCAATCAGGAATAGTCGGAGTTCATCGGAGAATACGAGAGTCACGCAACAATACGCACATAACATTTGAAATTATAAGAGTTCGGAGTCGGAGTCGGAGATCGAAAATTTATTTTTACACGACTCCCAGCGTACCCTAATTCATCAGGCATCACAAAAGATAAAAAAAGACACTTATTAAATAGGTTCGATACAAATGGCAGAAGTAGACAATTGGAGTAGTATAAATCTGGCTAAAAAATTGCACAAAAAAAAGTAAAACTAATTAAGAAGAGGTTTATGAAAACGTAATACTTATCGGGTATCCGGGTAAATTTAACAATATTTACCCTAATCAGGTTCTCACAAAGAATCACTCAGGGTAAGAACACCAAGACAAGAAGATTCTAGGCAAAAAGAAGATGGCAAAGATAAAGACAGGATGAAAGTGCAAGGAAAAACATGTATAAAATGTCTCAATATGAGTCCTTCCATTTCGAATTTTACAACAAGATGACTCAATATAATCCTCGAAAATGAATTATAGATCACAGGTTAGCCTCAGATTAACAGAATAATGAACGTCTAGAAAAGATCCTACTTCATAAGGAGAGCAGATAGCAAACCCTCAATAGAGAACTTAAAAACATATCCCATTAGCAAAGGCGATCATATTTCACATAATTAGGCTAAAATACGGTTCTCACTAACGAACGTGGCCACAACAACAACAACTGTTAAATCCACTTTCAGTCACCTCAGCTTACGTCTCAATGAATCATTCTTAGACGCTTGCGGCACGACCTTAATGTCTTTTTTGTTACGTCCATGTGTTTCGAGTCGAAATCAACGAACGCACGTATGGTCTAAAGCCCGCTACACCACAACCGCAAATTCCAAGCAAAACAGCTTCCATCTCCTCTAGCCCACCCTACAGTCTTTTTGCTGGTGACACTCGTTTCACCTCGTTTCTACTATCCGATCAATACCTTTACGCTTAAGAATAACTTATTATTACTGTATAGCTGGATTTATCCTTAACCGTAATAAAAAAATTAAAGTAAATTAGTGAATACTCTATTAAGTAGAAATTGTCAGAAAATTGGTACAGTATTATTAAGATTAGGTACAGTTCAATACCTCTGAGCACTCCATTTATTATCACCTGAATAGAATAGATCACTTGGTTCAGAATGATTATTACACAATAAAAGTGTGTCTACTGTATGATAAAATTCATACTTGAAGCTTCTCAAAATTTCAGATCCCGTTAGGCTAGAGACATAGCAGTTTTACCACAACCCCGGGAAATGTAGTGTCAGATTAATAGTATTAATACCATAAAAACGCCATTAGCGTTAAACTCAATAGCTCCACTAGCAACGAATACGAATAAACAGCATCGAGACATCCCTCACCATTAAAAGATTCTGAATACTCGTCACAGAGCAGTCTGAGTTCAGCAACTACCATTATACTGCCTGGTTAAGCTCACGCACCCGATACTTTAGATATAAATACCATTATATGCTATGCAATAAAAATAATTTACCAAACTTCAAATGGTTTACAAGTCTATTCAAAAAATCTTAAATTTTATTAAAGAACAAGCATAAACATCAATATATTATTAAAATAGAAAAAGTATATTAAGGTCCATCAGAGTATAAATATAGTAAGAATATGAATACACTGAAAGAATTTGGTTAATGAGTTTTATGTTTACATATGGGGACTAACATACTAACTAATATCTTATATAAGATACGGGAAAATAATGTAAATAATTATAGATTATGAATACTATAAAATTATGAGAGTTATAGAATATAATACTTATTAATCATTATATATATAGCATGTCTCATAACATAGATGCAAAATGATAATAGTTAAGTATGGATACCAATACGGATGCAGTAAGAATATATAGTAATATCATAAGTCAGAATGTTATAAGTTAAGATAAGCACACGCCCTTGACAAATATATATATGCACTATCACATACTATATATTATATAATATTTTATATATATATAATATATATCTACAATACAGTCTGACATCACACAAACTCAAATATATTACACTAAAAAAAAACAACTAATCAAAAAACATTATAAACTATAATTAACTAAAAATAAAAACAGTGTATAAAAAAAATTATAACTATAAAAAATAAAACTGAAATTGATATATTAATATATAAGATGAATAAATATCACGGATATATTATAAATAACATTAATATAAAATACTATATAGAAAAATAGTAGAGATAATATTTATCATAAAAACAACTACAGTATATATATTCTATAATACTATAGTATATATATATATATATTATATAAAATATATATATTATTATACATAAATATAATTATACACTATACGGTTATACATAACTCTATATATACTATATAAAAATAATAAATATATATACGGTAAAATAAACAATATACATAATAAAATTCTATAACATATTATATATATATATGTATAAAGTATAGGTTTATATATATAAGATAATACAATATATATAATACATTACTAAAAATAACTAAAGCTAATATTATATATTATGACCTGGCGTATACGTATATATATAAGAATATTAATAGATTTTATATAGTGAAAATATATATAAAAAAAAATAGACAACTGAATAAACATATATATATAAATAGGACTAAGATATAATACTAAATTATAATATAATATAAAAAGTAGAAGCTATATATATATAACTTAGGATTAATATATATATAATAATATATTACTATACATATATAAGTAATACTTTCCCGCACAAAACTAAATTATATATATATAATAGATACTAACATTAACACTATTAAAATAAAAATTACAATGATATATCAAAAAAAAATATAAGTATAGATAGGAATACGGTATAAAAACGATGACAAAGTCTCCTACATAATAGTAAAAATATATATCACATAAATAAGTATTAATAACATATAAAACCAGGAAGACGGTTATAGGAAACTAAACAACTGAGCTAAAATAAAAACATTATAGTAACTAATTACCTAACTATAAACTCTAATACATGAGCTCCAATACCTCTACACTGATATTCATCTAAATAGTCAAACTAAAGAACTTGAGGAGATAACGAGAGAGAGAGACGATATAGAGAGGAGAGAGGATGGGTAGACTACGGTTGATAAATATAGTGGCTGACTCAACGCGGTGGACGATAACTACAGTAATATACCATTTATTAGTGAAGTATCTCTAATGGACTGTTTAACTAGACAGTTTAGCATATTAGTGGCTAAATATTATAAGCACTAATAGTTATTATTGGTTCTAACTATGATAGATTAAGGGAAATGTTTAATTTTATTAGAGGTGACTATTAAAACGGATTATGAAAAGTGTGATTCAATATAGACTGATAAATTAAGGAACAATTGTAGAGAAAGTCATTTTGAATAAGATCATTACATTAGAAATATGAGAGTTGCAAGTTATTTAGAATTATAATCAAATTATGAAACGTACGCCCGCAATATATATTAATAATATGATTAAAATATATATATCATAACGGTTAAGAAATACTAAAAAAAAAATATGTTCAGGATAAGTAGTTGATCGGATATATAGAATAAAACAGTAAAGGTGAATAACAGGTAGATGTCACTAACAGCTAAAAGACTGGTAAGGGTTGGAAGGTTAAAGGATGTGCAAGGTGTACCGAGTGTGGGTGCAGGGTGGCGGCTAGCGGTTACGTGTGCTAATGCGGTATAAGATAAATAATACTAACAGCGCGTCGAATCTATAGAAAAACAAATATGACGTAAACAAAATACATTAATTTGATGCCTGCAAGCCGTCTAAATTGTTCATGAAGCTGTAACTGTAAGAGTGACTGAGCAAAGTTAACAGTTGTTGTTGTATGTTGCAAAACGTTGTATAGGAAGATACGTTAAATAAAGAACCTAATGGTTAAGTATGAATCACCTTTGCTAAGGAATGTTTATTTTAAAGCTAACGTAGTTTCTTTATCGCCTTCCTTATGTATAAGGTAAATAGCTTGAATTAACCCAGATAAAGTATACAAATGAAAAATGATATAGATTTTTAAATGTCTCCGAAACAAAAGGTAAAGATTCATGAAATAACAATTAAATTATTTACCTCATAAATTGATATAGCTAATTAACAGAGAACTATAGTGAAATTACCTACTATAAGAAAAAAATTAGAAGCTTAATAAAAGGTACTATTATATTGATGGCTTGACGTAGAAAAAATATGGCTAAAATTGCATAAAAAAAAATATATATCAAGAAATAAGGTTAGAAAAGTACTATGTAATCCTAAAAATAAAATTGTATTAGCACAGGTATGTCAAATTATAATTATAAGTATGGAAAATCGGGTCTCAATTTAAATATTGATACGAAGGTTAAGATTTTTTTTTGCAAGAAAATAAATATCAAATAAATAAATGTTAAACTTAAAATGAATAACAATAATTAACGAAAAATAGAGGTTAATAAAGGTATAATGAAATCCTTGAAATTTTTAGCTTAGCATGGATTCCATGAATTTAAACAGAAAGAAGCGTTAAAAAATAGATCCTGTATAGTCCGCTGAGTATTAGAAAGTCTTATATTAAAGATATAATAACCTAGATTGATACACAAGATTACGAAAATAGTTAAAAAGTTCTAAAGAATCCTGGAAATTTAAGCTATACAGTTCCAAATTTATCAGAAAATCGCTAAAAAAAGACTACAAGGAAAAGTATATCCTAAATAGTTGTATAAGAAAGTCTCTAAAATAATATATATAACAAAAATATATAAAAGCAGAAAAAAAGTTAAAATAAAAAGGCTCAGAAAGAACTATTAAAGTCATAATAGAGCAATATAGCTGAAATTAGGATAATCAGGGGGTAGGATAGAGAGACTATTTGATGCATAAGCTAGAGTGAAAGTAACAAAAACGTACACATATAATCAAGGCATTTACGTTATAAATAGCATACGCAATACATAAAATTGATCATAGTCAAGAATTGTAACATGATAAAAAGGGAGCCGGCCCTATCGACATGACCCCCTTTACAAATAAATCGGCATACAATGAAAAGCTACCAGGAAGGTTAGTCATGAGTACTAAAATAGTCCTAACAATATATATATTATGTTATATGGCAGTGCCAGATTTAAGCTAATCTATATTCTTACTGCATAATTCCCTCTCATTAATACTCTTAAGCGACCGACCAGGCGTCTCATCCCTTAGCAATTTCCATGTTATTATCTCACATCAATTCGCGTTTTCGTGTTACTAAGATCTCGTCTTCACATTAATGATTCTTCTCCTTTCTAGTGATGGATTACTAGAATCTCTCCTTTGACAACTGCCTCCCGTTCTTCTCAAAGGTCTATCAAGAGACTCCCAGCCAATTTTTGGAAGGAAGCCTATGTGTATAATTATTCAATTCCACTAAAAATAATAAATATTTTATCCTTACATTTATAAACCATTTTTTACTACATCTGAAATGGATGTCCTATCCAACCACATTTTGTTGATTTTCTCTACCTCAGAATCGCAGGATATAAGTACCTCTTCACTGCTAAAATGCGCGGAATAAAAATACATATTTCCACCACTGTTCCAGTTCCAGAAAAAGTTGATTTAATCAATATAAAAAATATCGCATCAGCTAAATATGCGAGAAAAATCAGCATCAGAGGTAGGGACAGTCTGCCCCCCCTGCCCCCTGACGACGCCCATTTTATCTATATATATATTATATATATATAAGTATTAAATTATCATCATGGTAACCTTTTTTAGAATAAAGAGTTATTTTAAGTATATTCGTAAAGAACCTCTCACAAAACTTTACCAAATACCATTATAGTGTCTATTTATATTTGGCAGTCAATGATCGGATTCGTTTCCACTCTGTAAGGTTTACTCAAGCTCACTAATTTTAATTTTTATTATATTTATTTATATTTTTATTATACAATAATGATAAATTCTTATACTAATCGTTGTAACTTGTTCTATATATATATTATGTAATATTATTTCTCAATATTGGTAAGGTATTTTAAACGGCAGGCGTGACTAAAACATCATATGGGGGCGATGGCTAGGTGCGGGATGGGAGGTTTTGGGTATCGGGGATCAGTTTCTTTATAACAACACTCTTGTTTGAATATTAAGGGTGAGCGGAGTGCAATTCCTTTTCCCATACTTTAATGTACATCCACTCTAAGACTTCTACAAGAGCGGGCGCTTTGCGTTGCATAGACCATTCTGACTACTAGGTAGGTGGGTTCTTATATGTCGTCTACTCCCGTTTTTTTCCCCGGAAGCCGAGAGACCGCCACCGACAAGCCTATGTGCATCGCAAAACGTGATTTTCTGCTAGTGTATACAACACTGTTTAGGTTTATTTACTTATACTTATTAAACAGAAATAAGAATAAACTCTATATAATATCAATATATAATTGAATTAGTTTATATATTTTCTATCTAAAATACTGTGATATGATATATCCAATAAATCTTGAATTAGTATTATCACTTCGTTGGTATTTCTTTTACTCTCTATAAAGAGGAGATAATAAAAAAGTTACAGAAATTTAATAGGTATATTGGAAAACTTGAAATTGTGTCGTAATTACATTTGCTAATATGTAATGTATACCTTATTCCTTGTGAATAGTTATTTATCTTTTTAGAGATTACGTCTTATTAATATTTGATATGTTTACTTTTTGTATTTTTGTACTCTTATATATAAAAATCCACCACTCACTGATCGTAGGGTCAATATATTTTTTTATATAAACAATCGTTTATATCGTTCTTTATAATTAGATGTGCATAAATTTCTTAGCGATGGGTCTTATAGGTATTGGCATTGTATATCATTATTTTATAATGCAATTACCATGATTCTGTTAAAATAAAATTCACATTCAAATATTTTAATAGCTAGTGAGCCACAAATCGAAGTCAATCATTTTGACCACACTAAATTTATGTTTATAATTGTGACTTTCAAGTATGGAATGGGATAATTTCATAAATAGAAAATGGTATCTTCGTACCTAGTGAATGTTGATGTGTTAAGAGAGAGTGAGATGAAGAGAGAGAGAAAGAGAGAGAGAAGGAAGAGAGAGAGAGAGAGATAGAGAGAGAGAGAGAGAGAGAGAGAGAGAGAGAGAGAGGAGAGAGAGAGATAGCGAGAAGAGGGGAAACAGAGGGGAGAGAAGGAGAAAAAGATAAGCAGGGAAAGAGAGAGATATGATAGAGAGTAAAGTAAGAGAGGACAGAGTAAGAGTAAGATGAGATGAAGAGTAGTAGAAAATAGTGAGATGAGAGAGAGAGTAGAGTATTATTGTAATCTTAGAGAAGACATTGTTCCGAGGCACGGATAGAAAAATTGAGTAGCAGGACGATGATACACACCAGCAAGTAGTAGAGTTCATTGTTACAGTAGATGGCAGATGTGTATAGATTTGTATGAGATGATGATGATGAAGGTGTAGAGTGCAGCGATGAGCACTAGAAAACAAGATATAGATAACGAAGGAGATAGTAGAGTGAGAGAGATGATGAGAGTATGAAGATAGAGTAGAGAGAAGATGAGTAAGAGAGAGTAGAGAGAGAGATGAAAAGATGATGATAAGTAAGTAAAGTAAGAAGAGGATGAGATATAAGAGAGTAGAGAGAGAGTAAAGGTCTTTGTTTATCTATATATAAATTTCAGTGAAAAAACATAGTTTCAAATACTTTTTATTAATGTACATCATATTATTTGATACTTTCAGTGGTATTTTATAATGAATCACTTTAGAAAATATAATATATAATATAATAATATTAACTATATATAAATAATATAATATTATTAATTAATATATATATAATATATATATATATTATAATATTAATATATATATTATATATATATAATATTATTAATATATTATATATTAATATAGTATATATATTATTATATAATATATATATTATTTATTATTATTTAATATATATATATATTAATTATATATATAATATTAATATTATAATAATATATGGCAACATTAGTACCACGAAGAGTGCCAGGACATAAGATGGTATTAAAATTTGTATAATAATTGCTTATTATGGCGACTTGTCTAATTTAAATGCAATTACCGAATATTTAATTTAACTTGAATTGCGTATGCAGTAATTTGTGGGACTCATATGAGGCAAATGCAGAGCCGCGGAACTGATAAAATGTTTTGTTTTATCAGAGGTACTAGAGCAAATTATGTGTATTCATTTATATCGTGTTATGTTAATGAGATGCGTTGACGTGATTAAGGATGAGTGTAAACTGTTGTGAGATTTAGTGTCTCATGATAATGATGTGCGATTATAGGGGTTATGTATAGTACTTTAAAACTTATTGTAATATGTTAGAAGGATGATCTTAGAATCTAAGGCTAAGCGTACTGTGTGTGATTGCTATCATTAAAATCCTTAGCATTTACTTCACGATAGAGAGCATAAGAGTTACCATATTAAGTATTTTATTATTATATTTTATTCATTGTTTAGTTATATCAAACTAGTTATTATTATATCTTTAATTAATCTTATTATTAATGAGTGGGGTTCGACTGACGCGTGAGTACGGAGGATCTATTGATGATAAGATATAGTGCCGAGAAACGCACCGTAACTATTCTATTATCTTTAACTTTTCTCCGTGGAAATATTTCTTTATAGTTAAAAAAAATAAATAGTCAACATTTGGCACCTAATTTGACGCTCTCACTTCGGAGTCTTCGAGGATCTAACTTCTGTATACTACAATATATAGTTAACCGTTAAATTTTTCCATTTAACTAAATATTTTTAATTTTAAATATTTTATTTTTGTTTTTCTTTATTTTTTTTTATTTCAATGAAGCAACAAGTGTGAGAGCTAAAAAAGTATGCTAAAAAGTTGCTAAAAGTTGTTATATATTAATTATTATTAGTTTAACATAATTGACCTGGCTCATTTCGTGGATATATATCTTTGTATATATTCTTATAATATATATATATATTTATTATTTTAGTATTTATTAATATATATTATTAATATATGCATTGAGGCACATAGTGTTTTTCAAAATAATTTATAATTAATTAATATATACATATATTTATATAAATAAATTAATTAATATCTGCATATATCTTATATAATATATATATTATATGATATATATATATTATTAATATATCTATATATTAATATTACAGAAATATTATTTGTGGGCTTTATTGGTTTATTCGGTAATATATAATATATTAATAATAGGGGATATGTTGGGTAGGGTTGTATTACGAGTGGTGTGTGCTTGTTATTGGTAGTGATTATTTGTTTATTGTTATTATATATTTATGTATATTATAAATATTTTATATAATAATTTAATATATATATATAAGTTATATAATATATTATATATTAATATATTTCTTATAATAATTACATATATTTATTATATTAATATATTAGGCATGTAGATATAAAATATTAATTCTAATTTTTGGTTGTTGGGGGTTTTAATTATTATAGGTGTTCAGAAACTATGTAAATTTTTATTGAATTTTCTTATTGTTAATAGATCTTTTATTATTATAATTGAAACATTTACTATCTATTTATTTCTAATGTTATATTTATATTATTGTTATAATTACTCTTATTAAATAAAAGTGTGTAAATATTCAAATATTTTATAAGAAACAATAATAAAATATAATATTAATTTAATACTAATAATATAATATAAAATATTTTTCACGAGCAGTGCAAATATAAATATCACCATTAATATTATATATAATATGTGTATAGATATTGTTATTAATTACACCGAGTTACGAACACTTTTAGACATTTTTAATTAGTTCAAATAGGATTACTCTATATTTTGGAGATAAATTTAAGATAATTTTTATGATAGCTCAATTTTCAGGAATTATATTAGTTTTTATAATAATCGCCGACAACGATATTATAATAATATTATTTACTAGGTTGATTGTTATTTTTATTTTATAGCTATGAAATCAAATATATGTACGCAAATGTGTAGAATAGGAGAGCCAAATAAAGGTTTATATATTAGTGTTTATTAAAAATATTTTTAGTATTTCATCATATCCAATGTATTATAAAATTACATTTGAGGGTGCCAGCCATAGAATTTCATAAAAGTATGTGTTTATGGAACAACAGAGCGAGGATGCGATGGGTAAGACAGATAGTGAAGCTAATAATACGCGCTATATATGGTTAAAGCAGAAGAGTCCTTACCATAGAAGCCGTGCATTTAGTTTAAGTTCATGAATTTGCTATGTCAGCGAGTGAGCCGGGTACGCTCTCAATGATAGTATTGGTAGTTAAGCTATTATTTATGAGGAATGCATATCTTATTTTATTATCTCATTATTGTGAGTGTATCTATAATTCTATGTGGATGACATTCCATGAATTGTTTAAAAAAACATTTTTGGTATTACAGGTGCAGGAGTGTATTGTCTCATTTATTATTTGATTGTCATCTTTATTTTATTTATCAAATTATTTTATTTAAATATATTTTTTATTTATTAATAGATTTTAAGACGTAGATATATTTATATCTATTATTTTTATATATTAATTATTACTCATTACAATTTATATATTATATTATTTATTATGTATTATCTTGCTAGTATTGTGGATTTTCGATCATGCCCACATTAACTTTATAATATTTAATTTTTATTATTATATTATTTATTATTCTTTATTATGAAATTTTATAAGTTTATTAAAAAAAATGTGTTTTATATAATTATTTATTTGATCGTTTTTATTATTTATGTAATTTATGTATTATTGATATATTTATTAATTATTTAATATTATTATTTAATAATTATTATTATATTATTTATTATTATTATTTATATATTATTTTATTATTTAATTTAATTATTCATTAATTAATATTTAATTTATTATTTATTTTTATTATATTTATTTATTATTATATTATTATTATTAGATAATTAATTTATAATATTATTTTCTTAATCTTTTTATTATTATTTATATAATAGAATTCTAATTTATTAATTATAATAATATTATATTTACTTATTAATTCATTTATTATATATTTTAATTATAATATTATTATAATAATAATATTAATATTATTTAGTATAAATTAATTTTTTTTAATTATTATATATTATTTATTATTATTTATTATTATTATTATTTTTATTATTTATTTATATATTATTAATTATTTAATTATAATTGCTATTTTTTATAGTTATATTGTTTAAGTACTATTAAAGTGCTTAATTTTATTATTTATATAATTTAATTAATATATATTTAATTTTAAATTTCCATTATTATTATAATAATAAATATTTATTAATCATTACTATTACATATTTATTATTATTATAATTTATTTAAGTTATATTATTATTTATTATAATTTAATTTATTATATTTATATTATTATTATATTATATTATTATTATCTATTTAATATTATGTTAATATAATATTATTATTTAATTATTCCATTTATATTATTTTCACATAATCCGTTTATTATATATTATTTAATATTTATTTATATTTATTATTATTATTATTATTATTATTATATTATTATTATTTATTATTATTATTATTATTATTAATTATTTATTTATTATTATTATTATTATTATTATTGATTTTATTATTATTTTGCAATTAAACAATATGATAAAAATATTGTTATAGCTCAATATAAATTATAAATTCAAACCATATAATTAGTATTCTTCACAATATTGTGTCAAAAAAGAGTTCCAAATTTATAAAAGAACAAGAGATAATATTATTTCCGATCTCGACTTTCTTCCAGATTCATAATCAATTCACTTCTCATGAAAGGGTGTGCCGCAATAAATCCGAAAAATCTCTAGGAGTAGTGGGGGCTTACATGTTATCCTGGAGTTCAATAGGTAAAGGCGTCGGACTTATCCCTACTTCATATATTATCGCTCGTCGGATGGTTCTCTTATTTCCTTATTGAATTGTAAATAGATAAATAATTCTTAATTCACGCTGTCGAGATTCATTATTTTTACAGATACTTTAAGAGCTTTGTATGAACGAATCATGTATTTTATGATTTACATATATTAAATTTTCGACTTCTCGTATACTATTATTATAGGCATTTATCTTATTATACTGCTATTGATAATGAAAATTTATTAATTTCAGAATAAAATTTTACATTTACACAGATTTACTCAAAATATATATAATAAATAGTTATAGTTAAAAAAAAAATAGGAAAAATATAATTTAATATTCACTATTAACTTTATAATAAGTAACATTCACAAATTGCGTTTACAATTACATCTTTTATTATATTTGAATTATTATCAGAAATTACATTATACTACATTCTAAATTAAGTATTAATTTTTATGCCTGTAGTATTTGCCTTTTATTCGAGTTCGAGTATGGCGAATATTATTGCAATACAATATTAAATAGTATCTATCAACAAAGCTTCATTAAGTCACTGTAAGATATAATAGCTTACTGTGGATCAGAGGAATTTATCCTTCCTTATGCTTTCAAAGGAAAGAGATTATACGTACGTACGTAAGAGTACTCTGAAGAGGATAAGGTGATTTAATGATACGCTTCTACCTTTCAAACAGCTCTGTTTGTTGTTAAGCATCTAGTTTTCCTTGTTAGTTTCGGCCGAGCTGGATACAATTAGCATTCTGAGTAATAGTGTGAACATTGTATTTATTCTTATCTACTGTGAAGAAGTTATAGATGAAAATATTTTCTGTTGTGTCTTTTATATGAACTTTTTTGACACTATTTTATGTGAAGTTACTTTGTATTTTGAATTTAATTTTTTTTTTAGTCAACCTCACCTTGAACACAATATTATCTTGAATTATGTATATAACAAAATATATGATGACTTTCATAGTTCTCCCAGCAAATATATTATATATATATTTACATATATAATATTATATATTCTTATATCTGATAATCAAAATTATTTCTTATTTTTTCTGCTTCATAGAAATATTTCTTTCGAGTCTGTATAAGAGCGAAAATATTGCAATTAAATAAATACAAAGTCTTATCAACAAAGCTACTTATATTAAGTTCCATAATTTAGAAATGATCTCGACAACGAGAATTTTTTCTCTGTAAGCTATTTCAAGGATGAGAACCTGAAGAAAGTCGTATCATTTATTCCTGAGTAATGAGAAATAGTCTAAGATACGCTCTTCACCTTTGAATCTCCTAGGATTTGCATGATAAGCCCCTCTAATTTATGAGTTTTTTCTGGGGCGACTTATTAATATTGAGACAATACTATTTTACTAGAGATAGTTTCGCGAACCTATGATTTCTTTCTGATGAAGACAGTCCTACTGAGGTGATCTATGAAACTAATGTGCATTCCTGGCATATCTAAGGATATTGATCTCTTATACTAATGGAATCTTTTTGATCACACTTGATTGAAGTTACTTTATTTATAGTTTAGATGTTAAAAGTTGTTATAGTGTTGATTTCTTTTGGGTGCGATTATAATAACAATTATAAGCATTGTATTTTATTATTATATAGTAAGACCATTTATCGACCTATCTATCTCTCATATAGCACATGTCATCTTATTTTATTAAACTTAACGCTTGCCTGAAAGAATTAATTGTATGTAGTTATATTTATTATATGGATTCTACATTATCCTACTCATTTACTTTAGTATTTAATCTAATTATTATTATATTATTTACATTATAATCTCACATCTATGAGGTGTACCTTGGTGGATCTATTATCTATAATGGGGAAAGATTTATTAGACTTAAATAACTAAATTATCTATATTAATATGATATTTAATGTATCTATTATAGGTGAGTGTTATAATTTATCCACATATTTTATATCTATGAGCAGTCTTTATTTTATAATCAAAAAGTAATATTAACTTGCATGTCTGATTGGCTGAATTAAATTAGGGTAATTTATTAATTATAACTCTCCTTATTCAGTACTAAATTTATTTATTCTGAATTATTATAATAACTTAACATGAATAATCCAGAATTGTTTAAAGGAATCTGAAGCAATTTGAAGGGAGGAGCTCATTCATGGTTTTAGACAAAAATAAATATGGAGTCTCTTGTGAAATTTTTTTAATTTTATTTTATTTTGATTGACTAATTTCTTCTCTACATTTTCCCCATAGTTCAAATTAATATTTGTCAGAAACAACTAATTGAGAAATTCCCAGTCTTCAAATTCTGAAACTATTTCTCATATAAATATTATTAGCCTTAGTCATATTTATATTATTATATTTATGGAAGGTTTGGAAAAACTCCATTGTTTGATATTATTCCATGGATTAAATTGAATTCTAAGAGATTGTCTACAGCTGGATGAACAAACTCTCTCGTTATTTTCCGTGCGACAAGACCAACGTAAACCCTATCTGGATGAACATGAAACTTTTTCCAAAATACTGCTGTGTAACATCTATGTTAAAGTGAATACATGACCAGCACTTTGAGAAACTTATGATACCACGAAGGTGGGCCAAGAAGAGTTCTGGATGAAAGTGTATGCAGAAAACAATGATGTTGGTATTTGATTTAAGATTGTGCATTTAAAAAAGAGCTTGTGCGTTTTAATTTCATTTATCTATGTGAGTCTGCATTACGCAGGCGTATCAGATGATAAAAGAAAAATCAGATATTTGGAAAAACTCTATACATTGTGATTTAAGGGTAAAATTGACAAAATTTCCCATAAGCTTAAAGAAACCTAAGAGGATTTGACACAAAACAGTTTCATTCTTCACATTAAAGGTTAATGAGCATTAAATTTTCTGTTGTAATTTTATTTCTTGTTTTCTTGTTTTCCCCAAGACCTAAGAAGACTAAGGTAGTCAAACCAATTTAAGAGTATGTGTGCCGCGAATTTTTTTTAGCACAAAGGGTGCCTGCGGTAGAAAAAGTTGGGATCCCCTGATTTAGAGAACAATGAAGGTTTTTGAATACATTTTTAAATGATGAAAGAATAGTTCTTATGTATTTACATGAGCTTCTTATGTCCAAGTACATCTTCTGGAAAATATATATATATATTATATATATATAATTAATATATAATATTATATATATTATAATATATATTATTATATATTAATATATATATAGATATATAATATATATATGTATGGTATTTATATATTATATATATATAAATATATATATTTTATATATACTATATATATATAGTAAGAGATATATAATATATATATAATAATATATATATATTATATATTTATAATATATAATTTATATATGTAATAAATAATATATATTATATACATATATATTAATATAATAATTATAATATATATTAATTATATATAATAAATTATATATATATATATAATATATTAAAATATATAATTATATATCACTTATAATTATTTTAATAATTTATTTTTTGTAGATGTTAATAGATAATATATATATTATAATATATAATAATTATTATATATATATATATATTAATATATATTATAATTATATAATATATATAGGCTATTACTATTACTTTTTCGGCAGCATAAAAAATAAACTGAAATCCACTGCATACATTATGGGTACTACCCATTGCATTGAACATTGTAAATGAAATTAATAATCGATTTAGTTGTAAATCGATTTATTTGTAAGTAGATAGTCGATAAACTCAAATAAATCGGATCAAGTATGGTTCAAAGTTTATAGTCATCGGATGTGTTTGAAGTGGAATTGTCAGCGTAAAGTTTAGAAATG
>JABUQX010076231.1:35000-40090 GCA_015478945.1 Trachelipus rathkii
AAAAATCAGCAGATAATATATAGTATATATATTTATATATATATATATATATATATATATATTATATATAATATATATATACTATATATATATATATGATGATTGGTGTATATATATATTTATTATATATAGTATATATATTATATTATATTATATTATTATGGGTATTATCCATATATTTCTTAGATGGCGACCTCTGCACTCGTTGCTACTCTTGCTCAGGCACGAGTTAACATTATAGAAACGATCTATTTTGCAAAATTTCCATAATTTTACATAAAATTTTCTTAGTGTCTTTCATTAAATATAACTATTTAAATATATATATATATTTATGCAAAATTAAACGAAAAATATAATATAAACCATATTGTGACCGCTTTTAACCCATTAAAAAATGGCGGCGCTCAAATGCCCAATCAAAATGCGCGGGATGACCGAGTGTCTGAATTCTGACTTGCTAGTAACAAAATTGTTTTCTAAATACTGAGTTTATAAATAAATATGTTCTAAATCTATACATTATAAATAATAATTATAAACAATAATATTTAATAAAAGAAATAAATTAATTAAAAAAATAATACAAAACTAATCATAAAAGAAGGAAAATATTATAGTTATTATAATTATATAAAATATTTAAATATTTATTCGTTAACCCTGAACAACCAAAGAAAATGTTTACATATAAACGTTTTAGCAGGAATATATCAAGTATTGTAATATATACCGTATATATATATATTATTTTATATATAAATATATATATATATATATATTATTATATATAAAAATATAATAATTATTTATAATATATATATATATATATATATATAATTATTTTATTTAATAAATATATATTATATATATATATTATATAATATAATATATATAATATATATTATATATAATAATATATATTATAATTATATTATTATTATAATATATAATAAAATAAGAGAGAAGAGAGAGAGAGATAGAAAGAGAGAAGGAAGAGAGAGAGAGAAAGAGAGAAAGAGAGGGAGAGAAGGATTAGCACAGTATAAAAAAAGTTCTGGAGTTCGCCCACGAATTAATATAATATAAATAATATAATATTTATAATAATATAAATATATATATATAATTATATATAATATATAATATAATATAATATATATATATAATAAATATAAATATATATATATATATAAAAATATTAATAATATATATAATTTATAATATAATATAAATTATAATTAAATATAATATATATATATATATAAATATAATATATATTAATATATATATATATTATATGGGGTAAATGTATATAATGGTATATAGAATATTATAGTAATTATATTAATATTATAATATAAATATATATTATTATATTAATTATATATAAATATATAATATATATATATATATATATATAATTATATCTATATATATTAATATAATATTAATATATTTATATTAATATTATTATATTTATATATATATATATAAATATATAAATATTATTATTAAATAAGTATTTATTATAATTATATATAAATATACATAATAATATATATAATATATATATAATAAATAATGTTCTGGATCCCAAATAAATTTTAAATAGATCATATTCTAATATATATTATATTAATTAATTACATAATAATTAATATATATATAATAATAATAATTATATATATATATATAAATATTATAATTAAATATATATAATAATTTATATATAATAATATAATTAATAAATATATTAATTGTTATAAACAAAAGCTTTTTGTTTTATGTCTTAACTCATTTAAACTTAACCCTTAACCTATAATAGGTGGACTTGACCCTCATTTTTTTTTTTTATCCAATACTTAAAACTAAAATTTTTATGAAATGCAATTGACATAACAGCCCATGATGAATTGATTAATTTTGAAATAAATAATAATAAAAAATAAAAGTAACATAAACGCATTTCGGTTCCCATTAAAATTCTTTATTAACATCTTTTTACAAAGCAAAAAATTGTATTCACGAACAATATTAAATAATAATAAGTAAAAAGCCATTGCTTCGTGATTTGGCTAATTAACAAAACAAATTAAAATATTATCTGGTTTTTTTAAGTTGATTACTCTCATTATGGCGTTTTTTTTGAACAAAAAATTTTAAAATCCCAAGCAATTCTTCACTATAAATATATTAGAAACATTCCTTTCAAACAGTCTTTACAACATATAATTTCCCTGAAAAATATGCCGGATTTTAAAAAATAAAACCTTTGAAAGATATAGACAAAGCGAAGGAATTTAAAAAAAAGACCGAAGAACATATAAAGTTTATATACCATATTGGGTAAATTAATATGTGAAAAGTAATTATTGGGTAATACAAGGAACGCTTTGCCAACCTGATTTCGGCTAAGTTTTTCCATATAATTGAGGTTTTTGCCAACTTAATTTTTTTTTTTTTTTTAATTTAGATTTTATTTAAAATCAATGTTATTTATAAATAAATGAAACATAAAATTATCAATAAATTATTTTAAAAAAATTTTAAAAAAAAAATTTTTAATAATTCAATATTGTATCTCTTTAAATAATAAATTTAGGCAAAATTCTTATTATTTTCCATTGCTAGCATTAGTATTATTCGTTCTAAATATTTATTTCTAAAAAAAAAAAAATTAATAATTCCCCCCAAGTAAAAAATTAAGTTTTTAGAAAAAAATTCTTATTAGTTGTAAAACTTCTGGAATATCCAAGAACCTGGCCATTAAAGAACTTTCCTAAATAAACTTTAACCTTAACCTCTTGACTTCTGTACTTAGAAGATTTTTTTTTGAAACTTAAGAAAAAAATTTTTTTTTTCAGAAAATACTACTGTATTCCAAATATGAACAACTAACCCAATTTTATATTTTACAAATTTATTTTAAATAATTAATTATTTATGAATTAGTAAACTATTGATTCAGGAATCAAAATAGTTATAATTATTTAAAATTCAGCAATATATTATATTATTAAAATTACCAGTTGTCACTTAAAATAATGGAATAATTTTAAAAGAAAATATAAAATTATTTTTTTAAATTATTTTTTTCCTAATTATTTAAAAATTTTTTTAAAATCACAATTAAATATTTTTAATTAAATATCCCATTTATTTCAAATTTTTAAAAATATTATATGCCAAAATAAAACTATATTTATAAAAGAATTCCCATTTACTTGGTATAACTCAATTGCCAAAAAGATTGGAAAATTGCCCCTTTGCCTAGTAATTACGATAATACCTCTTTTACCATCACCGGTATCAACTCGCTAGAGGAAACCTATTCCCGAGAAAGGGTGAAAAATAATAGTATAAAATTTATTGGGGAAAAATTTAAGATAAAAACTCTGCCCATAATCCATTAAAGTAAATTTTCCCAAAAGTAAAGCACAGATAAATAAACTTTTATAACCGGGTCGAGGGAGATAAAATTCTGCCCTGGGAAAAAGAAAAAATTAAAAAAATATAACTCCACATAAAGGGGAAGGCCAAAGGTTTGGGGCTTGGAAAGATGAAACAAGCCCCCATTACCAAGGAAGCACCCTGGAGTTGTTTTTCAATTGGTTTTCCCGTTTTAAAGTTATTTCTTTTGTACAGACAAACTAACATCCCTGTTAAATGAAATTTAATTGGAATAAAATCCGTCGAAATTTTTTGTCCCCGATGAAAATTTGGTTTGTTTGTCCCCCCTCCATGGGAAATTTTTTGTATTGTCGGTAAAATCTCCACTACCGAATTACCCCAATTGTTAATAGAATTTTAATTATGTAAAAAAAAACAAATATTATTTAAAAATTATTTAAATTATTTTATAGAATTTTTTCCCATAAAACTGCCCCTCTTTATTTTTATAAAATTGCAATTCACAATAAATATAATATAAACAAATTTTTGGAATTAAATATAAAATAATTTTAGTTTATACTATTTTTATTTTATTCATGAAAATTTTTTTTTTTTTCCTTAATTAACCAATACCATAGTAAAACATTTTAATTTATTTATAGAAAACCTATTTAAAATATATCTTCTCTCTCTCCTCTTCTCTTTCTCTCATATTCTCATTCCACTCTACTTACCCCACAACCATACTATCCTCATCTCTCATCAAATAAACTCTCTCCTCCCCATCTCCTCTCTCTATTCAGAAACCATAATAATTTTTTTTCATCCACATTCATTCCTAAATAATTTATGCAATACGATTATTCTCGATCTTCCTCCCTATGCTCTCTTTATTTTTGATTAATCCCTTTTTTTTTTTTTTTTTTAAACAAAGCTTGCCCCTCCGGCCCTCATTATAAGCCTCTATATTCCTTTAGATGAAACACTCTATTAAATTAACCTATACCTAGAAAAACCCGGTGGGGACGAAGATCGAAATACCCCCGGATCAATAAAATGCCCCATGGTTCTCTGTTCGCTCCGTCCCGTTTGTGTCATTAATTAAACCCTACCCCCTTATTAAAAGCTTTGGAATTTCGGGGTATTTTTGTTAAATAAATAAAAGTAGAACATATGGAAGAGAAGAGGACGTTTTTGGATACTAAAATTTAAAATATTGGGTAAAAATCTAAAATCAACTCCTATTTTATTTTAAATCTGGTTTTCATTAAGGAAAAATTGTGTTTATAATCTATTATAATATTATATATATTATTATTATAATATTATTTATATATATATATATTATTATATATAATTATATTATATATTATAATTAATTATACTATATTATATAATACAGTACACTTCTCCAATAATATTGGGACCCCGGCCCCCCTCGCCCCTTAAAGTGAAAAAACCTCATTAAAGTAATTAAAGGCAATTTTTTTTTTTTGTGCCTCTTGAAAGTACCTTTGCAAGCCAAACTTTTCGCGTTTATTACTTAATTTAAAAATATTTATTAATTTAAATGGCAATAAAAGGAAAAATTTTTCCACAATGTTACCCCTTTAAAATATATTATTAGTACATACAGTAAACATGGAATTTATAAACAACTATAAAAAGAAATAAAAAATAAAATTTTTTTAAAT
>JABUQX010076232.1:0-12500 GCA_015478945.1 Trachelipus rathkii
AAATTTTAAAAAATAATTTTGTATTTCTTTATTTTCCTTTTATATTTGTAAACCTCCATTATTATTATTATTGTCTTAAATATAATTTTAAAGGTAAAACCATTGTGTAATCTCCCTTTCCCAACTTTATTGGCACACTTAATACTTAAATATGAAATTAGTAAACATTTAAGTAAAACCAGATTTTCTTCAGTAAACTTTCCAAGAGCCCCACAAAAATGCCTTAAGTTGCCACTTTACTGGCGTTGTTTTTCCCACTTCTAACGGCGAGGGGCCCGGCCCCCATTATGGGAGAAGTGCTATCTTGTATATATATAGTATATTAATATATATTAAATTTAAATAATAATTATATAGTATAATATAATTATATATATAATATATATAATTATAAATATATAATATAAAAATTTTTAAGATTAATTAATTGAATTTTTGAAACATATTAGAAATAAATAATAGAGAAGTGGCAACCCTATAATTTCCAAAACGTATTTTCTTTTTTTTTCATCTATACTTTTAATTTTATTTAACAAAATTACCCCGATTTATATATATATTAAAGGGTAAATTTTTTTAATAGAATGAACACAAACGGACGAGCGCCCAGAGAAACACCATGCAAATTTGCCGGATTTTCGATCCCTCGTCCAGAACCCCCCAGTCGAATTAACCTAGAGTGTTTCCCCCTAAAAAAGAAAATAAGGGCACAGAGCCACGAGGGCAAGCCTGTTTAAAAAAAAATAAAAAGATTAACAATAAAGAGAGGGAGAGAGAGAGAAAGAGAAGAGAAGGAGTGGAGAGGAAAGAGAAGAGAGAGAAGAAGAGAGAGAGAGAGAAGAGAAAGAAGAAAAGAGAAGAGAAAAGAAAGAGAAGAAGAAGAGAGAATATTTTAAATAAGTTCCCTATAAATACGTTTTCTTCATGGTTTCAAGATTCAACATAAATTTTTTCATGATAAAAACAAAATTATAAAAATATTTTCATTTTTTTTCATTCCAAAATTTGTGGTGAAAATTTTTTGCCCAATTTTTTTAATAAAGCAAAATATTCTTAATGATATTAGCTATAAATTATTTTAAACATTATATTTTAAAAAAACATTTAATGTTTTTTTTTTTAACTACTTATCCATGATTTGGGGTATATCGGGTGAAGTTATACCGACCAACCAATCCACTACAAAACCCAAAATCCAATCGACCAAAAAATTCCAAATACGGATATCCAAATAATTCATTAAAGATGTGTTTTTGTTGTCTGTAACAAAAAACTTTAACGAAACAATTGGACCAACCCAGGCTTTCTCTGTTAAAAATGGTTCGCCCTTCAGAATTCTTTTTCCAGCCCACCCTCTGCTTCCTTTTGATTTTCCCATTTTAATTTCTCTGTTTCCCAGCGAATTTATCTCCCCTCACGTTTTTAAAGTTTTTATATCTGGTTGCTTAGCTTTTGAAAATTACTTTTATGATAGGCATGATTTTTTAAATTTAATTTCAAATTTTTACTAATTAATTTCAACATCCTTTCTCGATATATTGCTCCCTTCTTTGCCAGTTCTGATTTTTGGATAATTAAATAATTAGCTAAATCCTCTGTAATATTTATTCACGCAACATGCAGAATAACAAAAGTAATGGGAATCTTTATAAAATTATTTTTTTCATGCATAATATAAAGTTAATCATTGTAATTGTTAATGGAGTACCATTTCATAAAGTAATTGCAAATTCCACTAAAAAATAATAGAAATATTTTAAAATCATATTTTCTTTTAAATTTTTTCCCCATTCCCTTAGCATCCCTAAATTTCTGTAATTGTAGAATATAGGTAATCTTTATAACGAAACAAATGTTTTTAAAAATATTAACTAAATTAAAAATAATATAACTCTAATAAATAATAAAATTTTGGATATTTCTCTTAGAATACGCAAATATTCTAAAATTTTTTCTTAAGTTTTTCATAAGTCAGTTCGATGTTCAGAAAAGTCCAAAGTTAAGTTTAAAGTTTTTTTTTTAAAAGAAAGTTTATTTTACTCCACGGCAAGCTTTTCCTTGGCAATAATCCCCAGAAGCTACAACTATAAAGAATTTTCTTAAAAACCCCCTTTAACCACTTTTTCTGGAAGCTGTATATAATTTATCGTACAATGAGCATTGCAGAAATATGAATACAATTCAAAATAATGAGAAAAAAACTATTTCCCATAAATTGGATATTAAGTATAAGAATAAATATGAAATTAAATTTAAAAATTGTTTTTTTTTAAAAATTTCTTTAAAAAATACTGAGTATTCTTAATTGTTACCATTTTTATGTTAATTTAAAAAATTAACCATTGATTAAAACTGTATAAACTTACCAAATAAAAAAAAAAAAAAAATAGTGCCAACCTTGCAAAATGAAAAAAACTTAACACGATTAGTGTCTAATGTTGCTATATAAAAATATTTTTTAATAATAATTCCACCCAATCTTATATACAATATCAATGTTTATCTACCCCTTTTCTATTTCTCGCCTGTTATATCAACAGTATTATTTTTAAAATCGCATATTTTTCAGAATTGTTTGTAAGTTGAGCCGAAGAACCTGTGCTGCGAGAAAGTTTACCACCTTGATTAGAATTCAGACGTAATAATGTTTTTGATTATTTTTTGGTTTTTCAAAAACGCCATAAGAAAGAAATCCAACTTAACCAGATTAATATAACTTTTTTTGTTTTATTATCCCAATCAAAGATGCCTTTATAATTTTAGCCGTTGAGATGAGGTTGGTTCCGTGAAACAATTTTTTTACTCTAGATGGTTTTTTTAACAAAATTCCGTATATAGAATACACTCCCCTAATTGATACTTTTTATTATTTATTATTATTATTCAACATTCCAATCACATGTATGTCATTGCATTCAAAATTTAGAACGTTATTTATCAAAATATATGTTCCAGTCCAACCTATATAATAACAAGAATATTACTATTTTTATTTTGTTAAAATAAATAAAATTATATAATAAATAAATTATATAATATATTATTAATTATTTATTTTATAGTATTATATATAATATATATTATTAAATATATAATTATAATATAATTTATATTTTTTTGTATTTATATCCAATATATATATATTAATAATATAATTATATAATATTAATAATTATTATATATATTATATATATATATATAAATAATTAATAATATAAATAATATATAGTTATATAATACTAATATATTAATTTTTAATATATATCCTACCTATATTATATATATATATAAATATTAATAATATATATAAATTTATATTATATTAATATATATATATATATATATTAATAATATATATAATAATATAAATTATAATTATTAGGATTATAAAATTATATATTTTAAATTCTATTAATATGTATTTAATATATATAGTATATTACCCTCACCTCACGGTTATTCATATCACTTATACTAATATAAATAATATTAATAGTAATATATTATATTAAATAAATAATATTAATATACCCATATAATATAATATATGATGTATAATTCCTATTATATACTATTGGAAATAATAATAAAATAAAATATATAATATAATAATTATAATAATTTTCTCACCCTATAATATATTATATAAAAATACATAAATAATAGTATATACTCATTTAAAGGTAGGGGTAATATCTTAGTTATATATATTATATGAATAAACTCCACACTCACATACCCCCTAATTATAATATTATATTATATATATAGTATTTAGTATTTCCCGTGGCGCACCCCCAGTAAAACTTTTTTTAACTAATTCCGTGCTTATCTTCCTCTCTCCTCTCTCTCTCCTCTCTCTTTAATCTCCTCCCTCTTTCTTCCCCTCTTCTCTTCTCTCCTCTCTTCTCTATATAATATATTATACTTGAAATAGTTAGTATATATAAGGGGGACTATATACATTATTTAATATATATTAATTAGTAATATATAGTAGTAATATACTCACATATATTAAATATATATATTATAGTAAAATGCCCCAAATATATAATATAATATATAATATATATATATAGTTATAAAAATAGATATAGTATATATACTAAAATTATATTAATGTATAATATATATTAATATATAATATAATTGATATATATAAAATTATATATAAATATATGGGCGGGTGTGAGAGGTGAGTGAGAGAGTAGGATCTTTGAGAATTTCCTGCTAAAAAGTTTTAATCTACTGTCCCTTTGGTTGTGTTTTTCCCAGGGTTAATTAACGTTATGATGAGGTTAAAAAATACCATATTTATAAAAATGTATAATCAAACTATAAATTATTCTTTAATTTAATGAGAGAAAGGGTTAAGTATTTAAGTATTTTTTAAAATTAATTTAGAGAGTTTTCTTTTTTTAAATATAAATGTTCTCCAACCTTATTTAAAAATTTATTAAATTAATATTAATAGTAAAATTAAAACATTTTAATTTTATAAACATAAATTATAATCATTTGCTAACAAATTTTTTTACTGCAATTCCTATTAGTGCGAGAGCACGTCCCCGATCCACCGCCATCCTGAATTTGGGCATGAAGCCCCGCGCCCCATTTTAATGGTTTTTTAAAAGTGTTTAAATTTCTATTTCTGGTTTTATTACAATTTTTATATTTTTCGTTTTAATTTTCACTATAATACTTTTTATATTAATTATAAATTTCCAAAAATAAATAAAAAACATTTATCTGTATCATTGAAGAAAATTTTGCAAAAGTAGAATCGTTTTCCCTATAAAGTACTCGTGCTGAGCAAAAGTACAACGAGTGCAAGGTCCCCACGCCCCTCCTTGGAATATTTTATAGTATAATATATATAATATAATATATATAATATATATATAATAATACTAAATTAAATAATATATTTATAATAATATAAATATATATATTATTATATATATTAAATTAATAAATATATAAATTATACATATATATATAATATATATAATTATAATATCGCTGATTTTTTAGAAACTATATAACAACCAGTAACAAGATAAACTGAAAAACAATTCAGTATCTTATATTATTAAAATAAATAAGTAAACCCGGTGTTGAAAAGGAAACTTCCTCTCTCAAAACTCGCATAAATGTAAAATTAATAACTTGACCAATACGGAAAAGTAATTTATCCTAGAAACAACTACAAAAATAGTTTGGGTGAAATACAGAAAATAACCTGATATTATATTGCCCAAAGGAAAACCCCAAATATTTTATCAACCCCAGTTTTTTATCCCAATTGGAAAAAACCCTTCTTATATAAAGCCGGTGTCCTTTTGGGAAAAATGAGGGAAAGAGCGCTGTCCAAAATGCCTTTTCAGAATGTTTGAAACCTTACCCTTAATTTAATATTCAAGAGTTACCTAAATTAATAAATTAAAAAAAATACAATAGAATAAAAAAAATATAACCTAACACTAGATTTAATCGTAAATGCCAATATTAAGCTAACTATAAATAACCCAATTAGACTATATCAATAAGAAGAGAGCGTATTTAAGGGAGAGAGATATAAACTAAAATTACTAAGTATATTATTATATATCAGTGTATAAATAATTATATACTTTAAATAATATCTATTAAAGTATTATAATAATAATATAATATTATATAACTAATAATATATATATATATATATAATATATATTTATATATATTATATATATATAATATATTTTATTATATTATATAATGGCCAGCCCCTTTTTTCGATTTATCCGCCAGTGACGAAGGATTATCTTTAAAACAGCTTTTAATGCCTTTACAGTAAAGACGGAAATACAGGTTTACCTCTGGAGGATTATTTTCTTTTATTATATAGTTTAACCATTAATATGTAAAGGAAACAAAAAAATTATAAAAAAAAAAAAAAAAAAAAAAAAAAAAAAAAAAAATAAAAAATCTCAAAAAACCAACAATGAGTCCGTTAAACAGCGGGAAAAAAGCGAACATACATTTTTTTGGAAAGCCGCGAAATTTCACATAAAAAATGTAAAAACTAATATATTAATAAAAAATTAATTGTTAATAATTTATAGTATATTATTAGAAGGCCTATTTTAAAGAGACCCCTTTGTTATTGGATTCCCATCGATAAAAATAAATAGGAAACTTCCTATTAAATTTTTGCTTTATACGGCAAAACTAGGGGGCCCTCCCGAGCCCGACCGGGGAACCAATTAGTTGGGACGGTTTCCCATAACCCCGTTATTAGGGAGGGCGAGTTAATCCCCCGCGACACCCAAATCCCAAATGTGCGCGGGTTTCGGAAAGACCCCCCCCGGAAAGGGGGAATTCAGTCTAACCCGTAAGTTCCGAAGGCCCGAAAGAAAAAACGATTCCCTGCCATCGGTGGCGGTTAATACCCTTTTGGCGGGTATTCCCTTGTTAGTAATAAAAAAAAAAAGCAAAAACTTACAAAGAAAGTCTACATTATTTTAATCGAGAGCAAAACCCAGATAAAAAGGGTCTCTAAAATAAGGCCCCTTTCTAATCATATTTACTAAATATTGTAAACAATAAATTTTTTTTTTAATATTATTATTAATTTTTCACATTTCCCTTAATGTTGAATTTTTTTTGTAAATTTCCCCCCAAAAATGTAAATTTCAATGTTATCCTTGATTAGCCCTATTGATTAAGTTTTTGAGATATAAATTTTTTTTTTTTTTTTTTTTTTTTTTTTCTTGTTTTTTTTTTTTTTTAGACCACATTGTCCCAGGGCAACTTTGGGACAGCAATTCCCCCAGCCATGTATCCCTTTTTTTACTTGAAATACAAAATTAAATATTTTTTTTAAGATGGCACTTTGGGATATGACCAATATAATCGGGAAAAAAGCTGAACTATATATATTTTATAATATATAATTATATTAATATGATATATATAAGCTACCATTAATATATATATTATATAATAAATATTATAATATAATAATATATAAATAAATTATATATATATATTATTAATATATAATAATATTATCATATTATATTTTATTATGATTTATAAATATATATATATAAGGTATTTAGTAACGGTATGATATTTATATATATATATATTGTATATATTATATAATTTATTATAGATTTTGTGCGAGTTATAGGTAAATAATATTTATATGATAATAAATATATATATATATATATATAATAATAACAGTATTAGTGTATATAATATCACCGTTGAGATAATATCATTATTTTCATTATCGCCTATCAACCTCATTATTATCAATATAATGCTCTACCTATAAATTAATAATAATATTAGTATTATTAATTATTAATATATTATATATATATATAATTAATCATTATATAATATATTAATAATATTAGTAATTTATATATACAAATATGATACAATATATGATCCAAATGGTAAAAACCTTCGTGCAATTTGCCCGGAGCAAAGTTATTTTTGTAGAGTCATTTTCCCGATTATTCTGGTTTTGGTTCCCCGATTATTTTTTAACCAATCGATTTTATTTTTGTTTATACATATTACAAGTGAAATGGGTAATGATAACAAGTGCCAAATAATATATGACCAGACTATGTAATACTAATAATGATTAAATTATATAATATATATATATAATGTTTAACTACTAATAATTTAATGATATGTATATTAATATATTAATATATATATATAGTGTAGTTTGTATTATAAATAAATATATAAATAACATATAATATATTATATAGTCTTATAATGTGTGAAGAAGCTTAAATTAATATATTACTATAATAGTTATATACCTATATAATAATACAACTAAATTATTAATATAACCAACATATATATAATATACTATTATAATTTATATATAATTATATAACCCACTAAAATAGGTATAATAATAAATATTAACCTATTGAACCTTATACCATTTTTAGCCAAAATTTTATCAAAAAAGAGAAGAAAGATTATATATATAATATTTATTAAACATGATATATATAAAGTATAATTATATATTAAATATAAGTATATGAATATATATTATATATTAAATAATATAGGGTTAGTTGTATAGTTGGTATCAATAGAGCTATATATTATATAATATTAAATATAGGGAGAGAGTGTGGAGAGTAGGTGAGAGTGGTATAAAATATATTGAGTTTGTGCATGATATATACGGGTATAGTATGAGTAGGTGTAGGAGAGTGGATATTAAATATTATAATATAATACTATATAATATATATAATATATATATAGTTATTAATATATAATAATATATTAATATAATATATCTAAGTAATATATAAATTATTATAAATTATATACTGTATATATATTTGGTTTTATAGTGTATATATATTATATTAAATATAAAATAAATAATATAAGTAATAATATAAATATATTTAGTGACTAAGTTGAATATTAAAACTATAGGTAGAGTGGTACTATATTATATATAAATACTATATAATAATGATTATTAAAATATAAATATATAAACGTATATATAATATATAAGTATACGTGTTATAAAATATATATAATATCTTAATATATAATATTAATAAATAAAATTAATATATTATTTAAACTTTAAACACATAAATATTTTTACTAATATATAATTATATATATAAGTAAGTAAATATATAATATATATTTAAATATAGACTATTTAGTATAATATACTAGTATACACCATAATAAGGTATAGTGTAGTTACCGGGTAGTAAATTAGGATAATAGTATCAGTATATCATTTACTTATAACACATAACGATTACTGGGTAAATATAAAACCTTATAGTATTTATAGTGAGTATAATAATATATATGGGTTTGTGTTTATATACTACGCTCATTATATCATAGTATTAATCACTTATATTTTTTGAAAAGCTATACGAATGACTAAATATTAGACTAAATATTATATACTATATATAATATATAAGTTTAATATTACTATATAATAAAACTACCCACTATTATAATAAATATATATAAATATATATTTATATATAATAATAAATATATAATAATATATCCCTATATATATATAATAATTAATAAATGTAATAAATATATATATGAGATATAGTATAAAGTAATAATTTATACACCACATATAATAATATAGTATATTATATATATATTATATGATAGATTAATATATGTATAAAATAATTATATATATATATATATTATTAATAATAATATCAGTGATAGTGATTTGTTATAGTATAGATGATAGTGAGTGATTAATATAAGTGTTGTAGAATAAGAATACAATCACATTCACACACATACTATTGAATAGTATATATATTATATAAAATATAGTAATATAATATATACTCACGTAAATATAAAGTATATGAAGTAGTATTAAGGGTGGCTTATATTATATAATATATATATATATATAGTAGGGGTGTTGAGGTTTATATATAAATGGTGAGTGAAGGGTAATTATTGATAATAAGTATTTATATATAACTACAATAATATATATACTCTGTAGGTTATATATGACCCACATCGTAGTCACACCCATCACACTCCACATATCACCCCTAAGTAATCAGATTATATATCATATAGGGTAACTATAAGGTACTTATAAATCATATAGTATATACAATATTATATAGTATATAGGTATATATTATATAATTACTAGTTTATATCTCTCCACATATATAAATTATAATAGTAACCCCTCCTCGGTGGGTCCACTCTCGACTGTAAAACAAAACTTAAAATATCAATAACCTAAACTTAAAAAACCCCCAAAATAAGCCCCTAAACCCTGCTAAACGGATTCCCCCACTGTGCGTTAACAACACTATCCCACCCTATAATTGGAATTTCAAGAAGACGGTGGCGGCGTAAAACTAACCCCCTTAAACCTTTATTATCAAACTGTCCCGTAAAAGTACCTAACTTATACTGGATCCCTCGTGCCGATACAATTGCCCCCTACCTTTTTTACTGATAGCTGTTTATTCCTACGCAACAAAGAGAATATAATAAATAAATTATAAAATTATCTATAAATTATATATATATATATATATATATACCTATATATATATAGTATAAATTCTCACGCCAAATTCTAAAACTCCATCCTCAACTGTGTTTTGGACTAAAATCCAATGTACATGACACCACCTCTCCCTTGCAACTGTTTTTTGCTCTTGGTAAAAATAGTACATAATGCCAAAGAGAAGTGGGGGCATTTCTTTGTAGAAAAATAAACGTTAATTATGCAATCAATAGTTTTGGGTAAACTGGTAAAATACCTTTTGTTTTACTAACTATGGTCCAATTGCAAGTAAATTTAAAATTTTTCCTTCCAACTCTTACCTATTGAAAACGTCTTTTAAACTTCTCATCATCAAACATCTCCCTTTTTCCCCCCTTGCAAAAATTAGTTGACAATGTTTTTCTAAAAAACATTTGTATTTAATTCCAATCGTCTTTGCATATAATAAAACAAATATTTTAAATTTTCAATATTATTGGTATTTCGATGTTTCCTCAACACTCACTGACAAAGGGGTGCGAAGCGCTGCTCCCTCTCCCGTAGATTTTTTTTTCTCTCGTAACCTTTGATGTAAGTTCCTAATTACAAAATAAATCGATTTACAACTATCCACGATTCTAAAATTTACAAATGTAAGTTTATCCCTTGGAATGATTTTTTGAGTGAATCACTTAAAAGTTCTTTTATTTTTGCTGCCATAACCTAAAATTAAGCCTATATATTTATATAAATTAATATATATTAATAATTATATATATATATATAGTATATAATAAGTATATAAGTATATTAATATATATATTATATAAATAAAAATATTTTTTTTTTTAGTAATTATTTATATATAATATATATAATATATATATATATATATAATATATATATATAAATAATACCCTCAAATTAATTATAATATTATATACTGTACCCCTTATAAATATATATTACTATATATATAAATATATATAATATATAAATTATAATAATATAGATATATATAATAATATAATAATATTACTTATAAATATATATATTAATATTATAACAATACATATAAATAACTATAAATCAATTTTTTATATATAAAAATTTAAAAATAAAATTAATATGACGAATATAAGTCACTCTTCAATCATATAATATACACACTATATATAATATATATAATATAGGTTATAATTTCTTTTCCAGAGATTGTAAAAGACGGAAAGATGGTTTCCATTGCAAAAACAGCCACTAAGAAACTATTCTCCAATCCATTTAAAAAAATGCGTTTGTTTCAAAACTTCCCCATTCAATTCCTCCAGCTCCCTACTCAAACTTTTTTTTCACCGCGGGCAATACCCCTTTGTTTTTTGTCCCCTAAAAAAAATTCGCGCACCCCTACTTCCCTTAAAAATGGGGTTTTATTGATATTATAATCCCTTTTTCCCTTAAGGTCCTCCTTTTGGAAAACAAAAAAAACAAGAAACACAATGCCAAATTTAATGCTCAAATAACCTAAAAATGTAACATGAACCTGTTTTTTAATTGAAAATTTTTCATTATTTTTCTTTTTGAGCTTTATGGAAAAAAAAATTTTTGGTCAAATTTTTCCTTAAACGTCGAGCTTTGAAACGAAAAGTTTACTCCCTGTAATCTTTTTTTTCAATCGCAGCATACAATGAAAGAAAAATTCCAGACTCCACAATAGAAAAAATGAATTAAAAAACGACACAATACTTTTTTATGGAAATCTTAAAACCAACATCATTTTGCTTTTCCTGCAAATCACACTTGCCATCCAGAAACTCCTTCCTTGGCCCCACCTTCCGTGGTATCTAAAGTTTCAACAAAGTGTGGTCCTTACTGATGTTCCAAGCGAACTTTTTGGGAAAACTTTTTTTCAAATTTGGGTCCACCCAGTAGCTTTTACCGTTTCCTGTCGGCACGAAAACGGTTTGTCATTCCAGCTGTAGACAATCCCCTTGAAGAGACTCAAAATCTGCCCAAACGCCAACGGAAATGTCTGGGGTGTAACCGATGCACCAATTATCACGAAAATCGGAGGAAGTTCCGGTTTTGCAGCTAACGAGAATTAAAATTTAGCTAGTCAATACGGTGCTTGCGGTAACTCGAGCGCCTGCCTTTCTGAGATGCTTAACAAGGTAAACAGGTGCGTGCGCATGAAATTACTCAAGGCGAAAGCTATGAAAGCTTTCGAAAACTTAACAGTAAGAATATACTTTGAACGAGAATGAAAAACACTTTTCGGAATCTTCCTTTAATTTTCATTTTTTCCTTAATTAAAGAAAAAATGACAAAGAATAGTGATTTTTTTCTGCTATTCTGTTCATGGTTTCCACATTGGCTATTTCATGGTCAAATTTCACAAATATAAGCAATATATTAT
>JABUQX010076232.1:15000-45321 GCA_015478945.1 Trachelipus rathkii
AATTAGAGATAATAATAATAATAATAATAATAAAATTGAAAATAAATAATAATAATAATAATCAAAATAAATATTAAAAATAACAAAATTTAAAATAATAATAAATATAAAACATAATAATAAAATAATAATATAATAATAATAATAATAATAATTAATAATAATAAATATAATTAACAAATAATAATAATAATTTAATAATAATAATAATAATAATATAAATAATAATAATAATAAAGTTAATAATAATAATATAATAAATAATAATAAAAGTAATATAATATAATATAATAATAATTAATAATAATGAATTAAAATAATAATTAAATAAATAATAATAATAATTTAATAAATAATAATAAATAATAAATAAATATATTTACAAATTTTTCTTTCTATTCTATTCAATAATTCTTTATTTTCAGAAGAAAAATTTATTCAGACTATTCTAGAATAAACAGTAAAGCCCTTTGATATTATACCAATCATTTCGCCTGTAGATAATCAGGGCGAGGGATTCAACGAACTAAACTATATTTACAATTGCAGCTTGCCCAAAGCAATGTTCTATATTAAAAATCTGAAAATTTATTTTACATAATTGTGAAGTTTAAAAATAATTTTGATGAGAAAATCAAAAAAAGCTATATTATTTCAAATACAGATATAAAGCAATAGACATTTACTCAAAACAGTTCAAAATATTCAAAAAAACATCAAGCATTCATTCAGTTTCATTAAATATGCACATTGAGGTATGTCTTAAGTTATTTAATAAAAAGAACTGCTTATACGGAAATAGTTGAATACCAACTAAAATTAGTAATTTTTAACAACAATTAGCAATTTCAACTGAAGGAGGGATTTGTGATCCGTCTAATCTCCCCATAATAATATAAATTTATTGATAACTATAATAAACAACAATATAAAATTAATTTTAATATAAAGAAAATAATAATCAATAAAATTAATTAAATATAATAAATAAATAATATAATAAAAATAAATAATAATACAAATAAAATTGAAAAATAATAATTATATAATAGATAATTAAATATAATAAAATATCTAATTAATAAATAATAATATTAAATTGCTATAATAATATAATATATAATATAATAATAATAATAACTAATGTAAATGATTTTTAAAAATCTGAAACTCTCCGAAATTATACTGTGCTGAATATATTTATAAACGTGGGTCTTTTTTCATTTCTAATTTATATTAAAAATGAAAGAGAAACTTTGCCATAGCAACTAATTACACAGCAGAGAAGAAACATTTGTAGATAATAAATTCCAACAATCCCAATATTATGAAGGTGATCAACTACGTCTCAAACAACTTAATAAACAGCTTTTTGAAAGCCTCTGAGAACGTCTACAAGCAGAGCCTATGTCACAAGACCTCAATCGAAATAACGCACACTACACAGATGAAATAGCGAACCGGATCAGCCAAAATTTTAATAAACACAACATGAAAGTATAAATAGAAGACACGGCCAATAAGAGATAATACGAGATAGTTAGAAAGCACATTTCACACCAATCAACAACAAAGAACGAGAAAAGGAGACACCAAAGTAATAAGTTCCGTCAAATTCCTGAGAGAGAGAGAGAGAGATGAGAGAAAGAAGAAAAAGAAGAGAGGAGAGGAGAGAGATGAGAGAGAGAGAGAGGGAGAGAGGAGGAGAGAGAGAGAGAGGAGACGAGAGGAAGAGAGAGGGAGAGAGAAGTTACAGATGAGAGGACGAGGAGAACGAAGAATGAAGCGTGAAGAAGAGATAGAGAGAGAGAGGAGAGAGACGGAGAGAAGAGAGAGAGGAAGAGGAGGGAGGGAGAGAGAGGGGAGAGAAAGGAGAAGAGAGAGGAGGAGAGAGAGAGAGAAACGAGAAGAGAGGGAGAGAGAGAAGAAGGAAGAGGGATGTGGGAGGCGGAGGAGCGCGTGAGACCGAGAGAGACGAAGGAGAATGAAAAGACATGCCAGCAAAAAGTGAGATGGGGAAGAACAAGTAGAACGACTCCAACAGAAGACAGAGAGACAAACAAGCACACACAGATAGACAAAATCACATAACAAGGAGAGAGAGGGAGAGACAAAGAGATGAGAAGAGCGAGATGACAGAAGGACGAGAGAGAGGAGAGATTGAAATTGTTGCAGCATTTAATCAATTTAGTTTTAATCCATTAACAAAGAAATGATAAATATAAATGAAATCATTCTTTATTGACCTTTTTCTTTAAATGTTCTCTGTAATATAACATGTCAGTATACTTATGAGTTATTATAAGTATAATTAATTATAATATAATATATATATATATATATATATATATAGTATACTATATTATAATTAATAATAATTATATATCTATATATATATATATATATTATATATAAGATATATTTATATATAATATATATTATATATAATAATATAATATAATTATATATACTATAGACCTTAATAAATGGCTCAAGAAATAGATTTAGTATTGAAAGTGTAATAATTTTTATTTTAGGTAAAGAAAAAATTAGAAATTTGAATATTACGAAAACGAAAAACTTACTTTATATTTTTTAACTCTTCAAATTGAATTAATTTTCAAATTCTTTTTATTTAATTTTTTTAGGGCTTAACCATCCTATTTTTTATCATTGTGTCCACAATAAGTTTGCCTAGATTTATATCTAATATTTATATATATATGTATTTAATATAGATATAAATATTATATATATAATAATATATATATATATATATATATATATACTATACTAGTTATATATATATATTATATATACTATATTCATATAATATATCATATATAATATATTAATTATATATATAGATTTTGCAGATTTTTTTTTTTAATGCTCACGAGTATGTAGCTGAAAGCCCGCAGGTTCCTACATTGTTAAAACAAACATTATTATATTAACAAATATAATAAAATTTTCTTAAGGATGGGAATTTTAACATTTGTTTTTTTTTTTTGTCTTTTTTTGTTTTTTGTGTTGAAGTAAAAATTTATTTTTTTAACTAAAGGAAATAGCCCTAGGGTAAACCGCAAAGATGGACAGGAGTTCGTGCGGTTCTCTCGTCCTCCCCAGTGTGGGACTGGACCAGGGGAGGGACTAATCCTCCCCTACCGGGTAGGTCTCCGGAACCCCCCTCTTTTTGGGTCTTTTTGGGGTGTCAGTACCTCGAGTCAACCGGGTTGCCGTCCCGACCATCCCCTCCGGGGTTAGGAAAACTTCCCCCCCTCTGTCCTCCCGTCGGCTCGAGCCCCCCTTTGGTGTGTTGAAACATTTAAAATTTTTGCGTTTTTTGACAAAATTTTAGTTTTTTTTGAGGGGGCTCGAGGGCCGCACGGGTAGCCTGCCCCTGTACTCAGGGACGAGTGAGGTACGGAACGTTTCATACCCGGTTATGTCGGATGCAATGGTCGAGGAAGAAACCCCCGCGACCACCCAAAGACCACACAACGACTGGGTGTTCCGGGATGAATCATACTCCCCGGTATGGAGGGGGATTAGCGTCCCCCCCCGTCCCGGTCCACGGCGGGACCTAGCCGAAGAGCCCCGACTCCTGCCATCTGTTCGGTATAAGGTTGCGGGTATTCCTTTAGTTAAAAAAAAAAAATATTTTTACTTCAAAAAGAAGAGGAAAAAAAAAAAAAAAAAAAAAAAAAAAATAAAATCCTCTCACCTAGAGATTTTCGGCTGCTCCAAATACCTGGTATAATTGTTTACTGAGGACCTGCCGTTCTCTAGTTACCTACTGTGACCATTAAAAAAATCTGACCATCGATATATATATTATATAATAATTATATAGTAGTAATAATATATAACTTATATAATCCTATATTATATATATATATAATTATATAATAATATGATATATATATATATATACTATATATATTATATATAGTTAGATATTATATATATATAATATTATAATATTACTATATAATATATTATATATATATAAAATATAAGATATAGAAGCTCTAAAATAAAGGAAATATATGTATTTTTTATTTAAATTTAATATAAATAGTCTTATTTATTTGTAATTATGACGACATTAAAAAATTTTCCTTAAGGTTTTCATAAATACCAGTAATGTTAAAATCCAATTCAAGGTTTTTACCAACTTAATGAAGCCCTTAAATTATTTTGAGAAGCCACAGTTGTACTTAAGTCCTATATGGACATATATAATACGAATTGTATATTATAATAGATATATAATATAACACTTATATTATATATAATATAGAAAGCGAATCACATACCATATATATATATATACATCATTATATAATAGTAATATATATTAGTCTTATTATATAATATAGTTATATATATATTATATAATATTCATATGCTATAGATGTATAGGTAAATATTAGCTTACTAATTATGCTAGTTAATAGCTATCAACCGTGAAAAGGAATCCCGAAATTATAAATGAAGTATTTACACCCTATATTTTTTATCAATTAATGTATAACAGTCACAGCAGCTTCGGATATACAATATATATAGAAAAATACTTAACATTATGGATCAATTATATTACTATATATACTATACATATATTATGATATAATTAGCTAATTATATTAATATATAAATAAATCTAATTATAATAGTATAAGATAATAAATTATATATACTATTATAGTATATATATATTTACATTTTAAAGACATATATTATATGTTAGTTCTCCCAGCACTACTTTCCTTTCTTTTAAAAGGGAAGCTTATCCCAGTGTTTATTAAAACAGACACGTGATATGTCTCAATAAATTCGCACGAACGCTACTCAATTGTAGGCGCGCCATCCCTTGCTAGCTTAATACACGCTTTTTTATGCGCGCTTAACATACTCCCAATAGAAGGTAAGTCCTCCGACTAGTGTTCCACCACAGAATGTTGCTTTTTCGTTTCTCATCGCTGAAATTTGGTTCAGTCGCGGTTAAACTTATATCTTCCATAATTTTCTTTTAAATTCTTTTAAGGGCGTCCCTTCCTATTTCAGAGATGGGACCAGAGGGGTATGCATGATCTTCCTTGCGACAGTCCTCTCCCCGTCGTCGTCCCCCGCTGAGCCTGAGAGACCCTGGACTCCTCTTTTCGCATCTTTGCGCGTTTGAATCTTGTGGTTATATTCCATTTACGTTTAATCAACAAAAAATGATTCTCCTCTGCACTTATGGCTGACAACTTCGACGCCACGTATTGCCTTGAAATAATCGAAAAAAAAAATCATTACATCGTTTCGTCGATATTATATGGGTTAACTGCCTTGTTAAAGGACAAGTTCCATATATATTTAATATGATATATATTATATATATATATATATATAATATATTTATATATATAATCAATATATATATATATAATAGTATATATATAATATATATGGTGAAGGTAAAGTAAACGGGAAAAAAAAAAAAAATCTCAGAAACACTTTTCAAAAGAGTTTTGATTTAAGTGCACACAAGATATTCAGGTTTATGAAAAGATAAAAAAACAATTTAATCAAATAAATAAATAATTTGAATAAAAAATATTAAAGCAAAGTAATGAAAATAAAAATTATGTTTTCTCGATATGTCTGGCATATATACGTGTACGTACTTTCATTGAATAACTCTATTTTTTGTCTCTCGTCTACTTTCCGAGTACTACAGTCCCAATGTGAGGTGTGTATGTTTTGGATTGTTTAAAAAAAAAATGTTATAGATCAGTATTATGAATATTGTTACATGACTAGTTTTAGCGTGTTTTTATATTAATGAAATAAAAGCTGTTCGAGCCCCCCAAAAAAAAATTTGGTAAAAAAAAAAAAAACTGAAAGAGAAGACATAATGGTTCATTTTTATATTGTTCGCATCCAAATATCATAGTATTAAAATTAACTTTCTCTTTTTTGGTAAACCGATGGTAAGTGGCAAACCAAATCGTGTCCATTGGTTTGATATTTTGCCAAACATACTTTATGTAGATTTGTGTAGAGAGAAGGTTTGTTAGGTATAAAATAGTATTAAAGCGAGAGAAGAAAAAAGATGACCTGACCTGACCTGACCTGACCTTGACCTAACCTAACCTAACCTAATCTCATTTGACCCCTAGACCATAGGGGAAAAAATATTCCCCCTACTATACATTCTAATTTAGTGATAGGAGGCTACTGAGTATTCACATGTGGGCATAAGATAAGCTTGTTTAAATATATATATATATATATATATATAAATATATATAATATAATATATATATTAAATATATATATATTATATATATATATAATATAGATTAATATATATAATATAATATATATATGCTTTATTTTTTTTTAAGTTTCCCAATAAAAAAAGAAAACTTATAATGATGGTGCCAGAAAAAGTTGTAAAGCTAATGCCGGTACAGTGAGTTGTTTCATACTCGCGGACGTTAAAAAAGCGCAGACATAATTTTCCATTTGAAAAATAACGTAATGTTTTTTTTTCTTTTAACAAATGACGCGATGATTATTAAGTTAACGATTCATCAATGAAACTTTGACATAAAAAAAGTTCTTTGAAAAGTCTCTATATTTTCTTCTTTTATGCACTTTAATAAAGTTATATATTATCTCAATATATATTATACAATAATCAAAATATATATATATATTATATTATTATACGTATATATTATAAATATAGAATATATATGCTAGTATATATAATAATATATATAAAATATATATATATATATATATATATATATATTATATATATATATAAATATTATATATATATTATATTAATATGTAAAATTACTTACGTATGCTCCCAAACGAAATACCTATAAATTTGAAAATTAAATGAATATCCGGTACTTTAACCTTTCTAGCAATATTAAACATTTTTTAAGAGAAATTCTTAAACTATTTAAACTAAATTAAAAATAAAAAAATTTTTTTGTTCCTATTTAGGTTCATTAGCGCCTGGCAAAACATTGTTTTAGAATGAAATATGTGTTGCAAATTGAATAGGGCGTCAGGAGTCGCGGTCAATAGCAGAAGAGCAGAATAAACGGTAAAACAATAAAAATGATGAATTTGGTAGAGCGCTGTAGTGTCCTCAGTGTGTGATCAGTATGTCTGAATTAGAAGTTTTTCCGTGCTTTCGATCTTCCTTACTGCTAGGTGATGCTGTACTCGCGACCTAACCGTCTCTGCGATCCTCTGACCTAACCTAACAGCACTAATCTAACCCAAACCTAAACCTAACCTCATGTCACCCTCTTAGAAACATTAACAATAACCGAAAAAGAAAAAAAGTTCATTTTGCTAGAAAAGAAACATCTATTTATGTATCATAGAGTATATGTACAAAAAGAATTTTATTGTTAAAATGTAATAACAAATGTTTAAGTAACTTTGCCATAATATTAATAAGTATATATTATATATATATATATAATATAATATATATTCATTATATATATAAAATAATATATATATATTCTAATATTATATATCAAGGGCGACCTATTGCTGCTTAGCATCGGCGCATGCTCTTAAGGGTAAAAAATAAAAAAAATTTGATTGTCAGAACGCATGTAATATGATTTGAAAATGAAAATGTCGGATAATTATATCTCTCTTCTAACGCTTCAAGCTGCAATTAAAGTCAAATCTAAGATTTAATTTGCAGTTTTCCGAGACGAGCTAATCTGAGAAATTAAATTTAGCTAGTCAATACCCCGGTGGCTCTGCCTAGGGTTTAACTTAAGCGCCTGCTCTTCTGCGAACTGTGTAAACATGGCTCAAACACGTACGTGCGCAGCGCATGAAATTACTACCGATCGCGGAAAAACATGGAAGCTTGCGGAAACTTAACGAGTAACGATAAATTTACTACCTTGAGCGAGAGAGAAAAAACACTTTTCGGAGTCTTCCGTTAATTTTCATTCATTTCTTCGTATATTCTTACATAAAAAAAAATTCCCAGAATGAAGATACTTTTTTGTACTATTGGCTGGGTGAGTGACTAGCTTTCTGCTATTCTGCTCATGGTTTCTCACATTGCTATTCAATGGTCAAAATTTCACAAATATAAGCATATTTATAAAAGAAATTTCCTTTCGACACTGATACCAGTCGTTTTAAATACATAAAAATAAGAGCAATTGCTTAAATGCACAAAAATAACGCGGATATTTTAATGTATATTTGGAATTAGGCAAAAAAAAGAACGATGGAAAAACACTAATAAAATAGAGAAGAGAAAAATAGCTTGTTTTGATTCAGCTTCATTAGTTAGCACTTAGTATCTGGGATATGTTTGGTAGTCGCTATTTCTTTGTGCAATATTAATGTGTTTGGCAGCTTTATTTAAATGAGTTTAAATGAATCATCTTAAGGACCGCAAACATAAAAAAAGTGTGAAAAGTAATAGATAATATTCATGGTTGGTTGAAGGAACCAGACTCTGTATAGGGATGCTTTCTGGTGAAGCTCTGTCTCTGTGCCAAATAAAATATTGATGCTTGGATTACTTAAAAAAATTCATCCGACATTCGATGATAATGTTGACAGACAGAAGCTTTCTTCAGAAGAAGCAGGAGAGCAGAGTTAATTTTCAAGCGGAAAATCGCTGCGGTAATTCACTACTCAATTCAGTCCACGTTACTTATCGCCTTCTAACATCAATCCTATATTATATATAAATATATATATAATAATATATATATATTATATATTAATATATAACTATATATATAATATATTATATATATAGATAATATAGTATATATATTTATATATATAGATATATATATAATATATAATATATAATTATATATATATATACTATATATATAATAAATAAATATATATTTATATATATAATATATATATAATATAATATATATATATACATAGATATATATAATATATATATTAATATAATATATATCTATATGTATATTATATACTATACTATATATTATATGATATAATATTATATAGAACCACTATCGAATGAATTTTAGGGCGAGATTATATATATATAATATATATATAATATATTATATATGTATATAAATTATATTATATGATCATAATTATAACTAGTTATATATAATAATACTATACTATAATAATATATATATATATATAGTATATAATATAATATATATAGTAATATATTTAGAATATCTCAGGGAATCATCAACGTACTAGTTTGGATCATTGTACCCAATGCTCAGCCGAATGTTCGCCTCACCGTTTTCTCGACACTACCTCTTGACCCTGAACCAGTATAGGACTTGCTATATCGTGGTCATCTGCCGCCGATTCTCATCAACGAACCAATGGTGCCAGAACTTAATGCTTAAGTGGTTCATTTACATGGATGAAATTGTGTTAACCTGCCCGCGCAACCCTGAAAGCAAAATAAGAGCAGAAAACTTCCTCAATGGAAGGCTCGCCCCATTACCTAAGACCGAAAGGAACCGAGTTATTGTTTTTTTGTTTTTTTTGTTTATACTAGAAATTCCAATAAACTTCCGATCAGCTGTTCTAGTGAGGGAGTTATGCCAATTTGACATTTTTGCAAGACTGTTTAGAGAAAGATGAAGGAAGACGTATGCGCGCTTCAAAAGATTGGAACTGTTCATGCAACAGATAGATAGCAGTCGTAACGGAAACTTGTTTCTTTGACCACCAACAATGCATATACCCAAAGCCCACCTTAAATCATATGACTCATATTCCACCTTCAAGACTTCAATAATATATATATATATATATATATATATATATAAATATACATATATGATATTATATATATAATATATATAATATATAATTATATATAATGATATATAATATAAAATGATATATATATAATATCCTCCATCTAACCCTGAGGCAATAGGAGGAATAATTTAAGTCAGTCTCCATTATCATAGTTAAAATTCAAAATGAAATTTAATAATCATCTTCATAAAATATTATCATTCTTATTCATAGTACACACACACACAAACATACACGCGCGCACACTCGTGAACACACACACACACACACCACACACACACACACACACACACACCACCACACAACACATAACACACACTACACACACACACCACACAAACACACACTACGACTGACACTACACTACTCCAGTTAGGGGAGAGGAAGATTCCATCACAGCATTTGAAACTTCATTGTTAGAATCAGATTCCATTTGAAAAAGTTTTTAATTTTCATTCTTATCTGATCCAAATTCAACATTTTGCTACTTCTCCTCTCTCTCTCTCTCTCTCTCTCTCTCTCTCTCTCTCTTCTCTCTCTGCTTCTCTCTCGCATCTGCTCATTCACAAACACTCCCGTCTTAATTGTAGATTCGTGCCTTTTTACTCGTAACGAAGGGATTGAGTTTCCAAAAATTATCCCGATACAAAATGTGTCTTATGATATCGCTGCAAGGAATTAAAAACTATTTTTTTAAATTCCTTTTCCATTACGGATATTGCTTTTTAATATATATATATATATATAATAATATTATAGTATATATATATATATAATAGTATAATATAATACTATATATAATATATATATATATATATATATAATAATATAATATATATAATATATATTTATATCTATCATATAAATAGTGTTTATATTATATAATTTAGAATATTCATTCTTTATAAATCTTTTGTATAATGAGACTTATAAAGTCTATCATTAAACAAATAATAATAAATTATAATAAAATATAATAAATAATAAAATAATAATAATCAATAATAATAAAATAATGCTACTAATATAATCTCATATAAGCATCATAATAAAATAATTGATTTAAAAAAATAACTTAAAATAATTAAAAAAATAATTTATAATCATATAAAATAATGATAATAAAAATATATTAATAATAATGAATAATAATAATAATAATAATAATAATATAATAAAATAATAATGAATTAATAATAAAAAATAATAATATAAAATAATAATAATAATAATAATAATAATAATAATAATAATAATAATAATAATAATAATAATATATAATCAAAAGGATATTAAATTAATAATAATAAAATAAGATAGATTAATAATAATATCATAAATAAATATCATAATAAGAATATAATAATAATCAATAAATAAAATATAAGTTTGCTATTCCTGCTAAATAATTCCTTATATTCTAGAGGAGAAATTTATTAAGACTATTCTAAAATAAAAATTAACCTTTAATTATACCATATTTTCGCCTGTATTAATAGCAATGATCAAGAAACGTAACTTATTAATTACAATGCAGCTTGCAAAGCAAATTTCTCAAATATAAAAATCATCCTAAATTTGCATCAACAATTGCGTTTGGAAGATAATTTGTTGAAAAGTCTAAACGGTTTAATTATTTGCAAAACAACATTATTATAGATACTAGCGTGTACACCTGCAATATTAGTCAAATAATTCAAAAGATACATTCAGCATTCATTTCATTTCATTAAACTTCTCATTATTACTGGCCTAAGTTATTTAATAAAAGGAGATCTCTTTACGAAGATGGTAATTACAACTAAAGATCGATTAAACAAATTAGTAATATCAAGCTGAGTAGAATTTTATTCTTCCGTAATACAACAGTAGTAGTAATATTACTTAATACAATAAACACTAAAGTAATGTTAAAGTAGTTCTAAACTACTTTAATTTTAATGTTGGTATTTATGACTTTTGCCTTATTTAAATAAATAAGAGATTATCTCATACCATTTGATTTTTTTAAAACATTAATATGAATAATATAAATATATCATTCATATAATGTTTCAAGACGTCCTTTCCTACATCAAGCCTACTGTTCTAAAAATAGCTGAGCAAAGCATAAAATGATAATATAGATAATAATAATTGAAGCAGGTTCCCAATCACTGAATGACTACTATAAGCCAATCTTCATTCTAAAAAGAAGAAATAAAAAAACATATGTTTATTCGTGTGACAAGCAGCTGGTCATACAAGTTTAAAAAGTAACGGTAGTTGAAACGAAAGGAGCACTTCCTTGTCCGAGCGAGTGAAAATTGACTCCCGTTATTTTAGCAAATAAATAAATTTATATAAACATTTTAATTATCCATTTGTTGATTGTTAAATAGGCTTTGTAACAGCTTTAACAAAACCTTTCAATACTTGAACAATAATTTCCTTTTTCCTTTAAAGCAAAAGAGGAAATTGAATGAAAACGTATTTATTCAATTATGTTTCGTTCTCAACACGGGACCTAAAAATTTTACCCATACACAAATGTGAATGTAATCTTTATCAAAATCCTTTCAATTTTTTAATAGTAAATAACTATCAATTATTTTTACGCATATAATTTAATTTCAATATCAATTATAAATATTTCTTATAACAAATAATTACAATCGGGAAGTAATAATCGAGGGAAGAAGTATTTTATATTCGCATTTTTAAAATTAGAACGACGATGTATCGATAAATTATTTTGTCTCAGCAAAATTACAAATTTCAACCTTTTCCTTTCGTTATACCTTCTTTATATGTTTTTTTTATCAAATGGGGATTAAATGTATATGTGTTTAGGTAAAAAGAAGTGAAAAAATGTTGTAATTAGCAAGGCGCTAAATGACTGTGCTTGTAATGAGTTGGATATATTTTAATAAGAAATTCAGGGTAAGTAAAAGTCCAAAATCTATATCCATAACGGCTTCATGGATACTAACGTTGACTTCCTAACGGTTGTTTTTTGATAGTAAGAGAATATAAACATCATTTACGAATCTTAGTAGAGAGTTATTTATTAACCCACGATTTAAAGGCAATTCGGCAAAACAAATTAAACGTGAGGGGTCGGAAGAGTAACTTTTATCAGAGTCTAATTAAAGAGCAAAGTTTCTACAAATAGTTACTCCTGCCCTCTAGCACCTTGAATAAGTTTTACTAAACTTGCACAAAAACACAGAGACTATGCAATCACTTGTAAAAGCCAGTTAGTAAAAAAATTATTCTGAACGGAGAAGGAAAAAACCTTTTTTCTTCCTAACTAAAAGCTGAAATGGGAGAAAGGTTAATTAGACTATAATACTCTAAAAAATGAAACTGGGTAAATAGAGATCCTACATAAAACAGCCAGGCCTGATAACACAATATTCATTAATACGATAAAAAACTATTTCGAAGGAAGATAATCAGTTGTTTCCGTCGTTCTTGCAATAAAACAATTCCAGCACAACTCTACTATACCAAGCTAATATTCAGAAAAGCGTTAAAACCCAAAGGGTGGCTCTCGTCTGAGGAATAAGGGCTGTCAAAATAATTTAATTGTGCTCTACAAAGATCATAGAATAGGCTAGAATCTAGAAGATCTAAACGAGCAGATGTATATTGCAAAAGCAATATATTGTCCTGTGAGCAATAATTATGATGACAAGGAAAGGCGATTTGTGAAGGGATCTGGCCTCTTATACTACAAAAAAAAACGAGAAAAGGGTTTCTAATCCATATTAAACCAGTAATTAAGTTTAGTTATTAATTATAAATAAATTACCAAAAGCGACTGAAACTAGTACAATCTAATTATTTTTTAAAAGTAATAAAAATATATTACAAAAAAAGTCGCAAAGTCAAAAAAAAAATGTCAAGTAATCATAGCATGTGCCTAATATATCCCATAGAGAAATAAATAAATAAATTTACTAGTAACTAATTACTAGTATGATAATTAGGTAAATACCAATATATTCAGTATAATTTTCTCACAAAAATGATATCAATTTGAGCTCTGAACTCGAAGCAAAATATTGATAAAATTGATTTTTTTTTTTTTTTTTTTACAAAAGGACGAACTTTAACCCCTAGTTATGAGTTAGAGAGGTCAACCTAGATTATAAAACCAATATTATACAAATAATAGAGTTTGGTGATCACACATATATACGATTCATGTATATATACACCAAATATTAAAGGAACAACAATGATTTTAACCGGTTGCCAAAATGACTTTTTTTTTCTCAGAAAAATAGAATATTTGGCCTGGTGATTTGAAACATTGATAAAATTAAAATTAAGTACTTTAACATTACGAAACTATCCCTATAGTTAAATTGTATTATAATGAATAAGTGTATGAAGTTTCAGGGTCTAAAATGAACTAGAAACATTAATAAGTTAGCTTCAAAAACATACGATTTTCGAGAAAGAATTTAGGCAAATCTGAATTTATAATATATATATATATATATATATATATATATATATATATATATATATATATATATATATATATATATATATATATATATATATATATATATATGCTATATATATATATATATATATATATATATATATATATATATATATATATATATATATATATATATATATATCTGCTATAATAATATATATATATATATATATATATATATATATATATATATATATATATTTATATATATATATATATATAACTATATATATATATATGATGAAGAGTGTAGCAGGAAAGTTGTGAATGGCAAGAAGGTGGCTGGTGCAATTAAATCGCTCGTGGATGTCTTGAGTGCGCTAGGGTCTTACATGAGGGTATGTTGTTACCTTTGTTAATGTGTAGTAGTGAGACTACGGTCTGGAATAAGAGGTATAGATCTAAAGTTCAATCTGCTCAGATGGACAATCTTAGGGGCGTGTTAGGTTGAGAAGAATTGATAAAATGAGGGAATGAATGTATTAAAGAGTTATGCAGTGTGGTCATGTGGAAAGGATGGATGATAGTCGGTTGGTTAAGCGGACGTATAATGGTGAGTATGTTGGGAATCGACCGGCTGGGAGACCGAAGAAAAAAGAAAGTGGATTGAGTCCAGTAAAGGAATGTCTGGAGGGAGAGAAATGTAGGCAAGGTTTGGCAGAGGCTAGAAGAAAGTGCATAATAGAAGTGAATGACGGGGTTTTGTGAGGGGGTATGGTTGTGACCTACCTGGACCAGGAGATGAATCCTACACTGACGATATGCAATAGTGAGGGGGTCCGTCGCGGTCCCGTGAAAGAGCTCTAGGGTGGATTTTCTGACTGTGACGAGTTCTCACTAATAGGTATAGAGGGCGATAAGCTGGGCTTTCTTTTCGTCTTTTCGACTTATATCATATTCTTCTACTACTTTTCAGTTTCAGGTGCATGTCACGCCTGCACCCCAGTCTTGGGGAAAATGGTAGATGATGTTGTATTTATGTTATTTACCTTATATATATATTTATATATATATATATATATATATATATATATATATATATATATATATATATATATATATATATATATATATATATATATATATATATATATATATATATATATATATATATATATATAGATGTCGATATATAGATATATATATATATATATATATATATATGCTCTATATACTCCACCTTACTTATATATTTGCTGCTCTCCTGCTCTTTGCTATATATATATATATAAGGTGGAGTCGATAAGGTGGCAGAGCTGTATCGATAATGGGATGAGCAGGTTCATTCCTTCTTCGACTAAATATTTCTCTCCTCATAATCCATGGTTCGATCGTGCTTGTTCTCTGGCCATTCAGGCTATAGAACAGTGCGTATCGGCAGTGGAAAAATTCTCGTTCTCCTATCCGCTCTCGCTAATTTTCACATTCAGCTGGGGTATCGTTGCAGAATGCTCTTCGACAGGCAAACCGAGGCTTTCATCAAACAAGTGCGCTAACCTCCTTGGATCTCCTACGACAAACTTTCTGGCCTCTTGCCAAAAACATCTCTAATAACTTCTGTAAATCTACATTTTCTCCTCTTATTCGATCTGATGGTTCTGTTGCTAATTCTCCAACTGAAGAAAGGCCAATCTCTTCGGCCTCCTATTTTCCTCTAACTCAGCCCTGGACGATTCTGGCATTCCTATCCTCCACTCCCTTCTCCTCTCAGATGTCTTATGCCTTTGTCTCGAATTACATTTGATCAGGTGCATGAGCTCACAAGAATCTATAGAATGGCCAGAGTGCAGATGGACCAGTGCTCTCTAGGTTTTCAGTGTTGCTCCGTGCTTGCAACACCCTGTTCATACTCATTTCTATGTCTCAGTTCACCCTCGATTGTTGGGGTTACCAACCCATAAATATTCCTGAAGTCACCAGTCCTTCCATTTATACCTGCCGAAGCATCACCAGCGTGTTATGTGCAGCTTTCTCAGCTCTCGACTCTTGGATCATCTGGGGATCTCATTCTTCTACCCGATCGCCAGTACAGCTTTCAGCGCTTTAAGTCTACTGGCGATATACTTGCCTATCTCTAAACGATTTATGGTTTTCCGCCCTTAGGAACTTCGCGGGGAGACGCGTGGTGGCGCTTGACATGACATATCAAAGCATTTGACCGGGTATGGCACTCGTCGCTGCTCTCCAAGCTCCCCCTCCTTTAGGTCCTCCTTCTCTTTGCTTACTTATGTCTAGTTTTCTTTCCAAAATAACTCCAATATGGCTGTTGTTGATGGGAACGACCTCTTCTTTGCATTTTCTGTCAATAGTGGTGTTCTCAAAGTTCTGTCTTATCTCTACTTTATTCCTACTTTTTCATTAATGATCTTCTCACCTGCCCACATCTAACTCTATCCACTCATATGCAGATGACTCGACCTTCATTCTTCAACTCATTTCAATTCTGCTCCCTATTTTACTTCTAGAATCCTCTCGTCTTAATCCTTCCGATTCTATTCTCGCTGTGTCCTGGATAGAATTTCCGGGTGGGGTCATCTGAACCTTACATGAGAGTCCTGATTCTTTAAAGAAACTCAGCTTCTGCAGATCCCCTCTCAAAGACGCAGCTTCTTTCCTATCTCTTTTGACGATTCTCTCGTCATATTGACAATATAAACATCCTTGGCCTTAACATAAACCAAAAAAATATCTTGGAAACCTCACATCACAACGGTTGCTAGGGCGCCTCAAAGAAACTGGAGGTTCTGTTTTCAGACTACGAGACTTTTTTTCCTCCTCTTTTCAGTAGCTTCAGCTCTGCAAAGGGTCTCATCCTCCTTTGTATGGAGTACTACTCGTATATCTGGAGGATCCAATTTCACCCTATTTTTTGGATAGGGTCGGTCAAAGGCCAAAAAGGCTTATAAACTGTTCTGTACTTTCCAGTTCACTTGACCCTCTCTATATTTGCGGCGCGATGTTGGTGCTTTTTCTCTTTTCTATAGTTACCGCAGCGGCAGGTGGGGAACTTATCACTCGCGATACCACCCACCTTTACGACGTCCCTCGTAGCACCGGGGGTGCTGTGTCTGCACGAGCTTTTTGTGTATTGATATTTGGAACTCCAGGCTAGTTCGCTGAAGTGCTTCCTTCTTTCCTGCCACATCTGTTCTGTAAGAATTCTCTTCCATCTTCTGTGATTTCCCACAGAGTTTAATCTCCCACTCCTTACTTCAAAACTTGAGTCTGATATCGCCTCACGAAATTTAGGTTAGGTGTTGACTTCTAAAGACGGCGTGCAACATCCTCTCCTTGAATAGGGCTCTGCCCATGAATGGTGGTGGTGACAAGTGTAATATATATATATATATATATATATATATATATATATATATATATATATATATATATATATATATATATATATATATATATATGATGATCTTTGTATATATATATATATAATATATATATATATGCTGCTGCTGCTGCTGCTGCTCTGCTGTTGAAATAAATGTAATTTTTGGATGAAATTTGGTACCCATATACTTCAGAACATGTGTAATGAGAAACCGCTGATTTCAAAATGATGAATTAAATTGGGGTAGTGTCAATCACTAAATGCTGAATATCTCCAAAAATAAGTTATTAAATGAAATTTCCTTTGCAGCTGGGCTAAAGGATGATGGGACGAACAACTGGTGCAAGTCTCATGTAATTCGAATCAATATAAGCAATATTGATAGAAAAAGCATATTTTATAAGCACGCGAAAATAGTTAATTAAAAATATGGTATATTAAAATCTGAGGAAGCGACTGCGAAATTACTTTTCAGTCAATGATTGAATGAGTCCTTTTTATCGAACAATTTTTCAGGGCAACTTCTTGTTCCAAAATTTTGAGAGAATTGAGCTTCTGAGTTATTGGAGATAAGTAATTATATATATATATATATATATATATAATAATATATATATATAACTTGCTATAATATATATATATATATATATATATATATTATAATATATATATAATATATATATATATATATATACTGTAATATTATATATATATATATATATATATATATAATATATAACCAATATATATATATATAATATATATATATATATATATATATATATAGCAATATATATATATATACTAGTAATATATATATATATATACTGTAACCAACCCAACCTTTATGTATAACCATATATGTATATATATATATGCCTCTCTGCTATATTAAGGATATTAGGATATTTTTACTAATATCAATATGTTTTTTGCGAATATAATAAATACACTAAAATTTTCAAGAAAAATATTAATTTACAATTCCATATGAAAATGTATTTTAAAAGAATGGACATATATAAAGGGGATATTTGTGATCAGCCCTTTAAACACAAATTTTGGAAAATTAAACGTTTGATCATTCTTTTGCAAATTTATAAATATATATAAATGACTGGTCGCAAATTGATGCTACATTGAATTCCCTTAAAAAAAAAACAAAAACCAAAAAATATATATCTTTGTTTATGTAAATATAAGTGTAAGAAATATAGAATAAAAGATATCCCCATCTAGCAGTAAATGTATCTTAAGGTAAGGATAGAATGAATCACTAAATAGAACCGTTTTCGATGGACCCCCAGCTCTCCCGTCTTTACGCCTGTCACCCCCAGTTTAACATGGCTGATTCTTTCATCGCTCATCTCAATTTCAAGATGTCGCACTAACATAATTAATTCTTCAAGCAATATGCAGGCTAGAGAAGACGGGAACAAGTCATGCCGCTAATCCCAGACTTCCCAGCTTCAGTTTACTATGGCTATTTCCGTCGACACTTGTACCTTGTACGTATTTCAAGATGTTAAATAACGAAGAAACTTCAAGCAGCATGCAGATCGATGGAGACAGGAACACTAGTCACTCAGTTAATACGCAGGTCTACCAACCTCAGTTTACTTCAGATGAACTTCCACCTTGTCTTCTCAGCTCTGGTTCTAATAGAAGAAATATTCATCCATGTATGCTATTACGTCTCAACCAATTGGCACCTCATACCACTGCTACTGTATATGGACGTATAACCTGAAAAAGTGAATCACCACAGTATCTATATTTGGCAGTAAGTACAATACAATGGAGTACCACTGCTACTATATATATGTATTGGTTTTCCTAAAAGAATAGAGAGAAATAAATTTCAGTATAGTGATATATCTACTACAATGGATGATTTCATACCACTGTCACTGTATTATCTTCATTTACGCTGTATTCTTCTTGGAGATTCATACTCTCTCTTCAAAATCGCACCAGAGAGATCACATCAAGCTTCACATCTTTTTGACGAGGTTTCAAGTGGCTGGTTATACGACTTCGCAGATGGTTCCTCAACCGGCTGGCTGATCGACTTCACAGATGGTTCCTCAACCGGCTGGTAGATCGACTTCACATATGGTTACTTTACCGGCTGGTAATTCGACTTCACAGATGGTTCCTCAGTCGGATGATGATTCGCCTTCAATGAAGACCAACTCATCAACTGAGCAGCAGGACCAATAGTGCCTTTTAAAAATATATTAAGTGAATTAAGTGCATAAAAATTTATTTAATATAAAAATACGTTCCATTTTTAGGGGATATGTTTTACTCATATGTGTTTAAAAAATAATAAATGTTTTGATGAGTGATCCATAAAATATTTTAAATTTTCTCTAAATAAAAGTAAAAGAAAATGTGAAATCAAAAAAATTATGTAAATCTTTTGTATCTCACAATACTTTTTCATGCTTATTTATCTGTGATTTATGTTAAATATAACTTATTTTGTGATACATATCTTAAACATAATGTTTGTTTATTAGAATATAATGTTTTTTTTTTCTTTTTACTTTGGTATATTATATTAGATTTTTTTATCCATTTTTTTCATGCGAAATGAGTTCGCTCTAAAATCTGATTTTTCTTCCCTCCAAAAATTGATTTCATTAGCAAAATTACCCGCGCTCAACCTTAGAGCAACAAGGTTTTAGTATATATAATTTTTTTTTTATATATATAAATTTTTCTTAAAAACGTAAGCATTTGCAACTAATTTCTTGAATAAAGATCGAAAGTGATTATAATAAATATTCAGTAAAAATTCAAACCAAAAAAATGTTTTAATATCCTACTACAAGTGAGAGATTTCCAGAGAACATCAACTACAACTATTCATGAAGTGGAGGAGCAAGCAGAAGAAGAAGAAGAGATAACTAATAGCACACCAGCTACTCATGCTTTATATATATATATATATATATATATATATATATATATATATATATATATATATATATATATATAACTACTAAAACTCTTATATATATATAACATATATATATATATATATACTGCTCATATATATATATATATATATAACTGCTATATATATATATAAGGTCAAATAATTCTCATGCTTAAACGCGTAACTAAAACTTAAAAAATCTACGCGATTTATATATAATATAAATAACGCAACGAGCTTGTATCTTTTGTAAAAGGTCGGCTATCTGTTGTGAATGTATTCTTTTTTAAGCATTTTAATTAATTTACATTTCATGCTTCTCTTCAAATTATTCATTATATGTTTTAATTGCATTTTCAGAGTTTTGGAGGCAATTCAAGAGATTTATTTATCTCTAAGTAACAAATGGAAAAATTGTATATTTCATTTTATTTCCTTTTTAATATTTTATTTGCAGAGATATATTTCTTTGTTAAAATCAGTTATTGGTGTATATATATATATATATATTTTTTTGTTTATATAATATATATATATATATATATATATATATATATATATATATATATATATATATATATATATATATATATCTTTGCTACTGCTGTATATATATATATATATATATTAGTGATGGACCAGATGTCAATATTTGATTGTTTGCCTGGATGCGGATGAGGATGCAGATCGGAGTTTAAAGATGATGAGGTTGCGGATGCGGATGTTTTTCTTTGAAGTTTGAATTAAAAATTATATATATATATATATATATAATATATATATATATATATATATATATATATATATATATATATATATATATATATATATATATATATATATATATATATATATATATATATATATATATATATATTTTATAATAATTATTAATTTTAATTTTCTGAGGCAGAGTCCTTATTGTAAAAAATATTTCACAATATTTGAAATCAAGAAACTAAGTTTATTGATATTAAAAACTCATAATTCAAAAAACAAATTCTTGCTTCATAATCCATTTCTCAAGCTTCGGTTACATTTCAACATTTTTTGTTTAACTAACTTTCCTTTTAATATCTTTTTTATTACTTGACTCGACACTTCTTTAAACTTTTTGATCGTAAAACTGGAGCCAGGATGTCGAAATAAGTCTGTGAATCATGATTCCTAATCTGGGAATTCTCATTCCTAAAATCCAATTCCCAATCCAACCGGAATATTCCATATGGATTTAAATCTGGATTTATCCAAAAAATCCATTTTAGACTTCACTTCAGAAAAGGGATAGAGAGACCGAGAGAATGGTGGGGGAATGAGAAGGAGAAACTTTAGGGGTTTAGAGAGATTAGAGTAGGGGATGAGAGAGGGATATGGAGAAAGCGATCTTTTAAAAGGGTTGGATCATAAGAAAAGTTATTCGTTTGGGCCCATCACCTGCTTAGATAACAGCTAAAGAAATAGCACTAGGTAGTGTTGTAGAGGCGCGAAAAAATTAAAGATAGAAGTTTTCTTAAAGAGTGAAACATTTATAGTATACATTATTTGAATATATTATATATTATATATAATTATATATATCATATAATATGCAAAAATGTATACTGTTTTTTCTTTTTCCCATTATAAAATTTAAATATAACATTAAAACAGGCAAGAGATTAGACCTTAGTGAGATAGACAAAAGATGTTTCTCACATAAGATTTTTCCACCGCTTGTACAAAGGTAATAATTGAATTGTTTACTTTAAATAATAATAATAATAATAATAATAATAATAATAATAATAATAATAATAATAATAATAATAATAATAATAATAATAATAATAATCTTGTAAAAATATTTAAAGCCTGTTTTACTTTTTAATATTTTATTGTTTTAAAAATAAAGAATGTTTGCCATATTTAATGAAATATATTTGTTAATTAATATTTTGATATATTGTAATTAATAATATTGTAATCAATACTTTTATTATTTTTTAATAAAAATATGAATTATAATATTGGAGAATTTTTTGATGATATAAATTGTTGGAAATATTGTTTATATTGAATATATTATACTAATTGATTTTTAATTAACAGCTTAATTATTTTTAAAATTCATTTGACTTATATCGTATTTCCTATTTTTCTTTTATATACAGGTTTTTTTATGGAAGTTTTTTTAGATGTTTTTTGGATAGGATGTAAATAAAACTCTCAGGAATTGACGCGTTTATTACCCTGCTTCTGGTCTTAAGGAATTACAAAAAATGACCAGACTGGCTTCGCTTGACAGGATGTTGAGGCTGTAATTTTCTCTCACTTTGCAATGGTCATTGCCGTCTTCGCGTTTTAGCACCGAGATAGAGGCATTAATTACGACTACAAAGACAAAGGCCGTAAGGAACGGTTGAGGGATTTGCTTACACGAATCTATGGATATTTCTTCTGTGACCACAAGTGCCATTGTTTTATCAATTCCGTGAGAGGTGACTTCTTTGTCACTAACAGATGACTCCAAATCCAAACCTTTGCCAAGCAATTAAAGGTGGAAAATCAATCAAAACTTTTGTGAGTACAAAAATTAATATTTTCACACAAAAACAGATTTCACACTTAAGTTTAAATTAGAATAGGAAATTGTGCACAAATGGCATACAATATACTATCGTCTTTGGACCTTAATATATATATTATGTTTCATCTTGTGCAAATTTCAACACAAAAAGGTGTTAAAAATTTAAATAAAACAAGTGTTATTGTTTTCCAAAAAATTACAAAATAAATTTTAACAAATGGGTGACAGATAAAAATTCACCATAATAGCCATTAGAAAAAAGGCTAATTTATTGTTTATAGTGTGTGAAAATAAAAAGAAGAGATTTTTAGAGACAGTTTAATATATATAGAATATATTAAATAAATTAAATTTTGAAATATGACATTATTGTCTTCATTTTATATTGGTTTTTTTGTTTTGTTTTTTAAAGCAAAACTACTAGAAAAATAATACAAAAAATTAGTAATTGCATTTTTTCTTATATGTATGGTTCCTCTGAGGGAAGTTTTTTCGAGAATACAATAGAAAAATATGCAATTAACAGCTTTAAAATAATTAATTAAGACTCGGTTAATTAATTTTTTTTTATTTTACTAAACGATAGAGTAGAGTTAGTAAATCAATTCTGTGAAAAAATTTTCTCTTAATTATCAAAATTAAAGTAATTAGAGCTATATAAAGATTAGATAAAATCAAAAACAGCGATAGGGAATCATAAATCGCAGTCTAAAAAAGTTGTGTCAAAAAAGGTGTGTTCATGAATTCGTTATATTCATTCAGTATAATATATGAATAGAATTGTAAGGGAGACAAGAGTAAGGAGTTGAGGGAAGGGAGAAAGAATCGGCACTGAATAGGAGAATTGAATTCAGGGGAAGGGATATCGCCTCCAGAGAGAGGGATTGAAATCTTGGCCCATTGATCCCCTCATTTTTTCCTTCATTTCTTTCCCCCATTTCTTTCCTTTCTCGCACATATACACACACAACACACACACACATCATTTTATATATATATATATATATATATATATATATATATATATATATATATATATATATATATATATATATATATATATATATATATATATATATATATATATATATATATATATATATATATTTTTTTTTTTTTAATAAATTAGAAATGGTGTGTTATTTATATATATATCGTTTTTGCTTTTATTAATAATAAATCTATTAATTACTTTTTCATTATAATTATGCATTAATTATATTTGTCGTAGTCCCGCGAATATTTACAGGTGGTATATATATCGTTTTTGCTTTTATTAATAATAAATCTATTAATTACTTTTTCATTATAATTATGCATTAATTATATTTGTCGTAGCGCGTAGAATATTTACAGGTGGTAAAAATTTCGGTTTTTGTTTTTTTAACCCGTTTTTTTTAGTGTGGCTTAGGAAGCCAAGTGTTTTTTTTTTTTTTTTAGTGAAAATAAAAAAGTGTTTTTTTTTCTTTTTTTGAGTGAATTAAAAAATAAGTTTTTTTTCAATTATCGGAAATCCGTAATTTAGCAAAAATATAATTAATAATTACCAAAGTGAGGTAAAACCTTTTGGGTCAGACCCCAGACCACCCAGAAAAGGTCACTAGGACCAAAGGTCACCAAAGGTCACCAAAGGTCACCAAAGGTCACCAAAGGTCACGAAAGGTCACCAAAGGTCAAAAGGTCACCAAAGGTCACCAAAGGTCACCGGCACAGAAATTGCCCTAATTGACCCAAAAAACAGAAAATTATTTTATTTTTGACCTAAAAACATTAGAAATTGTTTTCTTTGACCTAAAAAATAACAGAATTGTTATATTTAGCTACAGAAAAATTGAAAATTTATTTTACTGACCTGTAATATTTTAAAAATTATTCTACTGCAACAGAGATTATAAAAACCACAAATTATAACAGAATTGGAAAAATAAATTTGTTGGTATATAAATGGATTGATTTCAACCCAGAGAACATTTAATAGAAGAACATAGAACAATTTTGAAGAACTTTGAAGAACAGTAGAACAAATAAGGGTTACAACCTTTGACAAAGAAGAACAAATAAGTTGACCTTTAACATTTTAAGAACACACCCGACTAGAAAAAGGGGATAGTTGATTCTTAATTACAGTGCAGAAAACTAATTAAATATAATTATCAATCAGAACTTTGATATTTTTTTTAAATAATTTTGAAAGAAAATTATTTTTATTTTTGAACTTAGAACTTTAATTTTTTTTTAAATAATTTTTGAAAGAAAATTATTTTTATTTTTGAACTTTGAACTTTGATTTTTTTTTAAAAAATAATTTTGAAAGAAAATTATTTTTATTTTTTGAACTTTGAAATTTTTAAATAATTTTAAAAGAAAATTATTTTTATTTTGAACTTAGAAATATTGAACTAAAGTGATTAAATTTACGTTTTTAAGGCTAATAGTGAATAAATATTTTCTTTGAACATAGAAAATTTTTGGAAAATATTTGAAAACAGTTTGAATATTTTTGAAAACTTAGTGTTTTTTTTTTGAAAACTTTGAAAAAATATTTTTGAGACTTTAGTTTTTTGAAACAGTTTGAAAACTTAGTTTTTTTTATAGTGTATTAACAATCAGATAGGATTGTTTAATAATTCAGAAACTTTATAAATTGATTAACTAGAATTAATTAAAGTTTTAATCATGACTATGTTTGAACCAATAGTCTTTACAGTCTTCGTATTTTCTACATTGTTTCTCATTCTCTGCTACCTGGTTCAAAGGGCTATAGCCGGACCAGTTGACCCTAATGGAGCTTCAGGAGGAGCTGAAGGGGATAATAAAGACTTAGAAAATAAAGATTCAATAGAGAACAAGGATGAGGACATGGATGATACCAATAAAGAAGAAAATACAGAAGATGTTAATCAAGATGAAGAACATGATGTAACAGAAGTGAAGACTACTGACGGACAGAAAACAGAAGAGAATAAAGGAGCAAAGCCCAAGATAAGGGAACCCACACAAAAGGATATGGGACTTCCTCCAGTATATCTACCTCCTTCTAACATTGATACAATGTCGTTAAACCCAAATCAGAGAACAGCTTGGGACTGGCATCAACCAGGAAACACAGAAAATACAGCAAGAATACCTAAGGTGCTCCAAAAGACAAATGTTTTGGACAATACCTTTAAATGCATCGGGGGCCACTCCCCCTTCAAATAAAAAGAAAACTTATCCTTCCTGGAATGGCCAAACAGAAATATTTAACAATAGAAGTGAGTTTAGTGGAACTTGGGGACAGAACCAAACAAGTGATACTTTATATGGAGGACAACCTCAGAATCCGTGGGGGCCATCCCAAAATATTTTAAATAATCCTTTAAGTATGCAGCCACCTCCTACAGGCTGGCAACAACCTCTTCCTACAATGCAACCTGGTTACCATCCATACCCATATGGACCCACTTATGGAGGATATTATCCAAACGCTGCGTATACCCCTCCACTTCCAGAATTGCCTAAAGAATTAAAATTGTATGGAAGAAATACCAAGACACAAGCTTGGGTAGGCATTAAATTTGAAGAATACCTAACTACGTTACAAGAGAAGATACGCACGTTAGGCCTAATAACTGAAAGACAGAAAATAGACTATGCTAAGACTACAATCTCTTCTGATTTCACATCAGAGGCCCGTCAATATATTCTGAAAGATAGCAGTTTTTCTAGGTGCAAGACCCTAGAAGACTTTTTGATTCAATTGAAGATTTTTCTCAAACCAGAAAAAGCCGAGACAATCTTCTGTCTATTGAAACAATTCATGAAATTTCAAAGGAGACCACATGTAACTCTTACTGAATTCATGTTGGACTTGAAGAATCTCCTTTGGGAATATCAGAAAAAAACTCATAGATATCGAGACTTCCTTTGGATTTACTTCTCAACAGATAAATATCTTAATTATGACTAAGATTTTAGAGAGTATGGAAGAGCTCAGAGATCATAGAAGACTTAGAGAAAAGGTTTTAAAAGTCTTTAATCCGGACTTAAGTTTCGTAGAAATTTTAGAGAAACTTAGCCAGATAGAAGAAGGAGTCTTGTTCCAGACTAACCATAGAGCAGAACAAGATAGAAGAAATACAGCTAGAGTGTTCTATACAGAGAACAATAGCACTAATAACAGTGAAGTTAGAAAAGAAAGAACTACATATAACCCTTCCATGAAGAACAGAACCATGGAATGGGGTAATAAAAAGAATACTTCTAAATTTTCAGGAAAAAGAACAAGCCCTTCTCCAAATATAAGACTTAATAAGGGAGTAGTTAAGAAACTCCAGTAAAGAGATAAAGTCAATGGACTATTGCCTAAAATGTGAATCTTTAGGTCATCATTCTAAGAACTGTGGTTGGAATACAACATATTGCAGAGTATGTTGGAAGTTCCATGCCCGGGGTTCGACGTCTAATTGCAAGAATGCCCCTGTGTGGATCCCTAATGAAATATTATGGTGTATTACAAAGCTATAATAGCCCCACTGATTTTGATAATGGGGTCAAAGCTCGAAGAATGTCGAGATTAAAAATGATTTAAATACTAGAAAGCCAAACTCTTACTCAAAGAATGAGCGTAGCTATCAAGGTAAGAGTCCCAAGAAAACAACCAGAGTTCACCTGATTTCTAATCATCAAGCGGATTCAGAACATGAAGAAATATCTGGAGCTGAAGATGAGGAAGAAGAGAACGAACAGTTTTTTACACCAGATCTCTCTGCAAGAGAAGAAAATTTTTGAGTTCTGGCAAAGATTTAAATGAAGAAATGGTAAATAGAACAGTAATTAAAGAAAATACTTCAAGCTAAAGAAAAGAGGTGTTATAGTAACCTCTGGCTTCTTTGGTGTAGGAATTAGACCCCAAAATTGGGATGTCATTTATTTTTGTCAATATTTTGACTCCAACAAAAGGTCAGAACGAGGTTGAAGTTCACAGCCTACTAGATTTAGGGAGCACAACCTGTTTGATATCGTTAGATAGATTAAAGGAAATAGAAAGAGAAGAAAGAAGATTTAAACTGTCTCTTAAAGAAGCTAGTATTATAGTTCAAGGGATTGGAACTCAGATATCCACCCTATAGGAGAAGTTGATCTACTTCTAAGGCTACACCAACAGTATTACAGATTTTAGCACACAGTGGTATGCTGGAAGCCATGACTTGAATACCAGATTACTAGCAATTTACCAAGTCTTTTTAGCTAACTTTTATAACAATAAGATAACAACTATTACATTTAAATCTTAAAAAGAAGAGAGGAATAACGAAAATAAAAGATTAAAATCTTTTGCCCAAGTTAGGAGGTTACTTTCTCATGGTCTAATATGAAAAGGCTAACTAAAAGAAAGAGAGATAAAATGATTAATAATCATAGAAAAGATTTTAGAAATTCCAATAGGAATGATAAGTTTAAATTAAATAATTACAGTGATAACTGTAAACTAGTGATAACCAAAAACTCTAACAAAAGCCTACCGCAGAGATTAATTAATAAAGAGCTCAAATTCTTGAAAAAGCCCATACAGAAGTCCATTAATAAAAGGCTCCCTTTCTTGAAAAAACCTACAAGAATTGTAAAGGCTCATTGGAAAAGCCTGCAAAGGGGTTATTACTAAAGGCTCATTGGAAAAACCTACAAAGAGTATTATTACTAAAGGCTCGTGAAGGAAGCCCACAAAGATAAAGAAATAAATAAAAATTCTGTTGTTCTTCAAAAGAGAACTAAGAAAATTTAGAAATTTCTCCAGTAGAGGAAAGACCTTTAATAGCAGACAAAACAGAAAGTTCAATTGCTATTAATAGAAGAAACAATGGCACCTGCTCAATCTTATGGTTATTTGAAAGTCAGACCTGAGAATAAAGGAGATTTGAAACTGGAAAAGAAGTGTTTAATAACACCCGCTTTTTCCCCTTAGGGCTATTATATTTTGCAAACTCTTTATGCCCAGTTAGAAACAATGAAGTTATTTTGAGTTATATTAATCTAAGTGACAAACCTTTTTATTTAAGAAGAAATAAAAACATAGGGAAATGTCATCCGATTTTAAAAGTTAATAAAGAAGAATATTTTAATAAAACTGCTATTGCTACAGAGAATAAGCAGATAGGATCTACTTGTATAGTAACCTGCTCAGAAAATCTATCAGATAAACAGTTGAAAAATGCATACAGAGAGATTATAACAGATAATTTAAGTAAAGAAGAAGCAGATGTTTCTATTTTACAGAAACCTGAGCATTTAGAAGAACTTCTGGATTTGTTAATGGAATACAAGGACGTTATTGCTCTAGATGATGATGCAGTTCCTGTGTGTCCCATACAGAAGTTTGAAATAGAACTTACCCCAGATGCTCCAAAGATCATTTTTAGGAAACAGTATCGTCTCCCACATCGCTATTTGGAAGACATTGATAATTTCACCGACGCAGCTTTAAAGAAAGGATATATTAAAGCTTGCTATTCGCCACATAGTTCACCTCTACTGGTGGTGGCCAAAAAGAACTCTAATAAACCAAGAGTCTGTATAGACTATCGGTATTTGAACTCTTTCAGCGTCCCAGATGTGTACCCATTGCCCTCGATTGACGAGATATTTTCGTCCCTGGGAGGCAGTACAATTTTTACTAGTTGTGATTTAATAGACGCTTACCATTCCCTCGAAGTCGAGGAGGAAACACAGAAATTAATGGCTTTCCGTACAAGGAAAGGATTATTCTGCCCAACCAGATTATTATTTGGGCATCGCAATGCCCCAAGTACTTATGCAAGGACAATGCAAGTCGCGTTAAACCATTTATTAGGACCCTATTGCTAAGTGTATTTAGATGATGTCTTAATCATGTGGGTAAAAATAAGGCAGAACATTTTAGTAAGAAAGTTTTTACTGCATTTAGAAAAAATAAATTGAGAGTTAAATTGACCAAGTGTCATTTTCTACAAACTTCAGTGTTATGCTTGGGATTGGGAATGGAAGAGGGCGAATTTCACCAGATCAGCGAAGATAGAATCGATAGGAAAGGGTTTCGTCCCCTCAACAGAGTGTTAAAGAAACGCAATCACTTATTGGGATTTTTTTCTCATTACTCGCTT
>JABUQX010076233.1:25000-30000 GCA_015478945.1 Trachelipus rathkii
GTCAAAAGCTTTCTTAGTTTCAAAACATTTCAACTGTGTCACTTTAAAAGAAGATATTTTAGCATGGCACTTTTCAAGGTATTTGGTTTTCAGATAGCCAATGTTCCCTCTCAAAGAGTGTTTGTTAAGAAATCGATTGATTTTGTCTTTCATCTGTTTGATTTGTATCCCTGTTTGAGAGTGTTTTTGCCGTTACTATCTTGACACACGGTGGATTTTCCTGTTAGTGAGCATGGATTTCAAAATTGTAAACTTGTCCAACAATTAACAATTGATTACAATATACGTCACATATGTAAGGACACACCGTACAGTCTTCTTCTTCATGCAACTAGTAACTATGTCCATTGCTCACCCAAACACAATGAACTTTCCAATTTCTTACTCTCATAATATCTTTCTCACTCATCGTCATATTACATTTAATAACCAATTTCAAGGGGCGAAGAAATCAATCTTTATAAACATCTCACTTTGTTCGACCTGGATAAGTGTTTTTGCAGGAAGTTAACAGACCAACCTTTGAAAGTATTTGAGAAAGTCCCATGTTCTGGTGATGGTAATAAGTCGACTAACCATTAAAAATAGAAAAATTAACTCGGAATTGCTAACCTTTTATATAGAGAAAACAATTCCGTCTGAAAATTTGGGTATACGGAGTTGCAGCAGAGCTGTTCCTGCCATTCATCACTTTATTGAGAATTTTAGACCAAGCCCATAAATCACTCAGATCAGACAGACTCTCTTGTTTCATGAAATTGTCATGACATGGGTTGTGCAACTTTGATGATGTTCCAAAGAGGATTACTTAAGTTAGACAATATCAAAAGAATCTTTGGAAATGGAATAAAATAACAGAGTTTATTTTTTAAAATAATCACCAGGCATCTTAACTGTTGAGAAATTAAACTCCAAATTGAAACAATTTACAAAATTTTAGTGACTTAAATTTACGGAAAGTATACGAAAAGTAACATCGTATAATATATATATAATATATTATATAATATATATATATATATTAATATATATATATAATATATATTATATAATATATATATAATATAATATATTATATACTATATATATATATATATATATAATAATATATATATATATTATAATATATATATATATATAAGGGCATTTAATAATTGCGATGTTTCTAAGCTTAGCGGCTACTTGAAAGTCAAAGAAACACGTCAAACGATGTGGAACTAAACCAGCCTTCATATTCCTTTAAATTTTCTTTTAAAGTTGACTTTAATATTTAGTGAAATTAACTTTCAAATCCTTCAAGTCTTTTGAAATTGAGTTGTTACCTTTAATACAGAGACAAATTTTAACTGTATTTAGTAAAGAATTCCTTTCGGCTTTAATTAAAAAAAAAAAAAAAAAAAAATCTTCGAGAAACCGTTAAGTAAGCAAATCACTAATGTATTTAAGAGATACAAGATGCATAAAGATGAATGAAAGATAAAATATGTATAAGTGAATGAAGAGATAATTAATTATCCAGTTCTGGATGATTTTTATGTCTTCTTTGAGAATTTAGGTGTCAATGAGAATATGATTTTGAAACTTTGGACTTTGAATTTTAAAATAAAATATTGAAGCTTAAGATGTACTGGGTTAAAGGTCCAGTTTTTGGCCACTGATATTGAACATCTGATCACCAACGCATGGTGCATAATTGTTAACGGGCTTTAAAAAATCAAGAAATAAAAAATTCTTTTTGATGATCTTGCCCGAATTGAGGCAGATCTTCCACTGATTTGTAAATTTTTTTTATGAGACTTTTCAGCTCAAAAAAATAAATCAGTGCAAACAGAAAAGATGAGATTTATTACCGAAATTTTCGAGCAGTTTTGCTTCACTGAAAGAGAATGAAGATACGAATCCATACCCTTCCTGTTGGGTAATCCTATACTGTTGAATCTATGCTTATTGTGCCATAACGACAAATAGCTGATACACACGACCATACAATGAAAATGTCCAAACATTTCGGACACCCAATACGTTTTATAATGTTACATAGTTTTTTTGCCATTGAGAATATTTTTTTTAAAAAAACAAATTCTTCAATTACAGCATAGACATTATATAATGTGGGAATTATGATTGCATTTTCAAACCCCTTTTTCAATAACATTCTGAAAAGTTAATTCTAGAGAGAGAGAGAGAGAGAGAGAGAGAGAGAGAGAGAGGAGAGAGAGAGAGAGAGAGAGAGAGAGAGAGAGAGAGAGAGAGAGAGAGAGAGAGAGAGAGAGAGAGAGAGAGAGAGGTTTTGTTTACATATAAATTTCAGAAAATTTATAACTTTCTAATGAATCTGACACTTTTATTATATATATAATATATATACTTATAATATGTATATATATATATATATATATATATATAACTATATATATATATATATAGTAGAAATCAAAGCAATCAAACGCTAAGTTTAGTAAGTATCAAGTTAGGAGGCTATAGTTAATAATTAAACTGCAAAGGTATATCAAAGTTCTTTTAATAATTTTCACAATATAAAATGGTCTTCTGATGTTTAGAACGTTAGCTTCGATCCTTACTGGAATTCTGATCCTCTTTCAGACGCTGTGAATTGAAAGACTAAATGAAATATTTAAATTAACATTAATGGTATGACACCCATTTTACAAGTACTTGACCCCACCCAACGTAAACTCATTGAATCCCTTTGTATTAAAAACTTTCCCAATTTTAACAAACAACAAGGTGAACACACTCTAGACCCCACCTTAAACAAAATTTTGAACACCACACATTTTTTCAAAAAAATCAAAACTAAGTTTAACTAAATCTGATTTTAATTATTTACTTTTTTTTTTTTTTTTTAACATAACAATCTTTATTTAAATATTTCATTTAGTCTTCAATTCACAGCGTCTGAAAGAGGATCCAGTAATTCAGTAAGGATCGAAAGCTAACGTCAGCTAACGTTCTAAACATCCAGAAGACCATTTTATTATGTGAAAATTTATTAAGAACTTTGATATATTTGCAGTTTATTATTAACTAAGGCCTCCTAACTTGATATATATATATATATATATATATATATATATATATATATATATGTATATAGATAGATATGTGAATGTAGATGTGTATTTTTTAAATATATATTTATATAATATATATATATATATATATATATATATATATATATATATATATATATATATATATATAATATTATATATATATATTATATATATATATATATAATATAACTATATATATATATATTGTATATATATATATATTCAAATATCTCACTCTATATGTATATATATATTATATATATATATATATATATATATATTATATATATATTATATTATATATTATATATGGTGGGAGAGGAAAGAGAGATGAGTTGCATTGGCTAATAAGTTTTCGAAATTTTACTTTGTGTGTCTCAACATGTGGTGGCGTCCAAGTGACGAAGAAGACGTTGTGTCACGTGACAAAAACAATTCTGATCAGACATCGGGTGGAAAAGTGACCAGGAAGTAGGGAAATAAGAATGAAAGCCGATTCTCTGAGAATCTAAGCAAAATTGTTGAATTTTTTATAGGCTTATAGAACTCTGTGAACTCGTCTCAATATCTCCTTCATATAATAATTATATAGTTATATATATTAATTATAATATATATATATATATTATATATATATATATATATAATATATATTATATATAGACTCTGTGATACTCGTCTACATATACTCGTTCATATAATATATATATCGGTTTCAAGGGCTTGGCAATTTTCACTAAACTGAATACAGTATATTTGGAAGCTTTGCTTTTTTTTTTTTTTTTTAATTATTTTTTTGGAGAAATGTTAAAAGACAAAATAACATTTTTAAGAGAGTCACACTTTGACTGGGTATGGGGCAATATTCTTTGTGATTAAGGAAATTTGTTTTTTTTTTTCTATTGTGCTAAAGTACTCTAAGCAATACCCATAAACTTGAAGAAATAAATTGTAGAGGAAAATGAAATTTTTATATAATAATGTATCTTCTAAATGCATGCAACTGCTGCAAAACAGAAGATAAACACACACACACACGCACACACACACACACACACACACACCACACACACCCAACACACACACCACAACACCACACACACACACACAAACATACACACACATACCTACACACCACATAGAACCCACACATAAGAATTAATAGAGATGCCTTTATTTATATTATTTAATGAGGTGATTCTATATTCATTTAGTAATGTTAAATTTTAAATATGTTCGATTAGGGTAAATTGGATAGACTTTAGTGTTGGGTTAGGCCAAGTATATTCGATTATTAAATATGTTTAATTATAGGTAACGATAAACTTTAGATGAACTAATTAGGATTTATTTAGTTAGGTTGTTTTATGTTAAATAAAATAAAATAACGTCAGGTTAAGTAGTCGATGATGATTAGGAATGGGTAATGTTATAATAATAATAATAATAATAATAATAATAATAATATAATAATAATAATAATAATAATAAATAATAATAATAATAATAATAATAAATAATAATAATAATAATAATAATAATAATAATCAGTTCTTTAAAAAAAAATTCCTTGTTGAATATTTAACCACGGAAAAGTTGTTTAAATTAAAAAGAATTGTGTTTAAAGAAGCGCACATATAATGAAGCTATCAAGCTAAAAAAAAATAAAAAATTTATTAAAGTCTCAGTCTTAACTTATTAATTTTATCTAATGGTAAATCAAAATGAAATATATTTAATTATTAAAATCTGCAATTAAAATCATTTTTAGCTTTTTTAATTTGAAAAATCCCATATCGATTTAATATTAATCCTATTGTAGGTTTGCCATAATTTTTTTATTAAATCCATGCACGCTGTTTCTCAAATTCGATGGTTTACAGAGGCTAATACTTATACTTAGAAGCAATGATTAGTTCAGAC
>JABUQX010076234.1:0-5000 GCA_015478945.1 Trachelipus rathkii
ATTAATTATTTTACTCACTAACTCACAAATTTTAGGAAATTATCAAATCTCTATCAATTAATAAATAATTTTGCAATTGAAAAATTGGAACATAAAAATATCACGTCAATAACTATCACAACGGAACACAGTACATAAAAAATATTTATATTTATAGCACTCACAATAATTTAATATAGCATAGTAGATATCTGAATAAGGTTCCAAATATATATACTTACAATGAATAAGTACATCTTTAATATATATATATATATATAATATATATATATATATATTATGGCTAATTCACCAGCCATACGTCACCTACACCAGAAATATTATTTTATTGTAAGGAAGCGACTAACCATTTGATAATATTTAATATTATTATTAAATATTATTATAAATAATTCAAGCTATAAAAATTTTAATATAATTCTAGCTGTCTGGACATATTTCTCGTAATTACCTTATTATTTTACAAATAAGAAAATATTATATATTAATATAAATATTAATTAATATATAAATATATTTATATATATTATATATATATATATATATATATATATTAATTTATTAAGTATATTAATATAATATATATATATATATTAATAATTATAGTTTCCTATGTAATATTAACTAACTTAATATAATTCCTTAGGTTATTATAGACAGATAGAGAGTCTGAGCTGTTTATACTTCGATAAATGTCATTTTTGGATTCGATATTTTAAAAATTTAAATTATATCTGCACCTTAGTCCACAAAAAAAACTATCCACTCCAATATTTTAAATTTAGGCATAACAATATACTATATTGTAACTCTCACTAGAATACAGAATACTATATTTAAGAGTAATCACATCATCTATATAATCATAAAATGTTCCTAAAAACCTTCGATTCTCAGAAATCTATTACAAACTTCACTCGTATTGAACGTGGTTGGCATGATAACGTTGAAAATAAGGTAAGGAAATTAATTATGTGTATTATTATATGATATAGCCTAGTAATTATTACATTTATTCTAACTTTTCTATATCTAATACATTCGAACATAATTATATTCACATTATAAAAGGAATGTCAGGAACTTTATTTAAAAAGTATGGTCACATTATAGTAAGTAGTTATAGGTATAGGAAAATTTTATAATTTTAAACTTAAATGCCCCAATAGTTTGTTAAGGTTTCCTGAGAATGTACTCATGCAAGCTATAACCGAGACATTATCTTATGAATTGTGATACTTTAAATATATATATTAATATATATATATATATATTATATCATATATATATATTATATTATATATATTAAATATATATATTATTATTAAATTATATTATATATATATTATATAATATATTAATTATATATATTATTATTATTATATATAGCTACATTGTCGTTAAATATATAATATAATTATAATATATATATAATATATATATATGGAAAGTTCTATTATTTATGAATTCAGTTGTAAATTAAATTTTAATTATTGAGTAAAAAAAATAATTAAGTTATCTGATAAAGTTAAGTTAAAGTTATTTTTAAGTAAAATTTACTTATAGTGGCATAAGCTTCTGGAATTTGCGCAGTAACTTGCCACTAAAGAAATTTTTACTTATAAACAATACATTATAAGGCGTTTAACATTTTCTTAGAAATACTTTAAGAATTTTTATTTTATTGCTACATAGAAAATTTTTCAGAAAATATGTATTTATTAATTAATATATATTATAGATTCATAAATATAGAACAAATATCCTTTATATAATATATTATTATTAATATATAATATATATATTATATATATATATTATAATATATTATATATATATTCATTAAATTCCATTATATTAACAAATAAAGTGAATATTTACTTAGGTATATAATAATATTAGATATAAGTTTATTAATAGAACACCCAATTAGGTATCATTTAAATAGAGTTAAGGGTAGGGCTATGGTTTTAATCACACATGAGGGGATCAGTAAAGGTAGGGCTAGTTTATAGGCATCAGTGGATCAGTAAATGATTTAAGGGCTAGTTTTTACAAGCCAGTTGAATCAATGTTAGTTTAGTGACTGTTTTGACCTCTACCAGTTAGGTTTTACTTAATTTATGTTATGGTTTTCTTACAAGTTATAGCTGCAATATATATATATATATATATATATATATATAATATTATATATATTATATACTATTACTATATATATTATATAATATATAATATATATATTATTATATATATAGATTACAAAATAAAACGTTTTTATTATAATTTGGTTATTTTTTTTTGTGAAAAAAAACAATTTACAATTATATTATATTACCACGTGTTCATCTTTTTTAAACACCACTCATGGGCAGAGCCTTATTCAAGAAGGGGGTGTAATTAACGCACAAAAATAAATGTTTTCTATTTTTGTTTTCCTCTTCTTTATAAACATTACGCGCAAAAGCAGTACTTGTTTATAGTTACTAACATGAACCACCGATGTTTCAGGCTTTAAGGAAGAGAGTAATTAAAATTTCATAAGACAGGTAAGCTCAGAAGATTAGATGACCACGAAACCTATTCTTACAACTAAAGATACTATAAGTGCAGGAAAGAACTATTACATACCACGGAGAGTTATGTATATATAAGTCGAGGAACTAGCCTTGATTACCAAAATCAACACAAAACTAGCTATAGCACAGATACATACGCATACTACTACCTTTAGTTAGCTGCTTTAGGTAACGTATATCGTTAAGGGGTTAGGCTAATGATATGAAGGTGTAAAAGTATTCCCTAAATATATCGATGAAGTCCGCTGCGGTTACCGATTAAATAGAAAAGCACCTAACAAGCTGCATGCTGACAAAATGTAAAGATAATGATCAATAGGGCAACTGAAATATACAGACATTATATAACCTGTTGGCCTTTGTAGTTACTGACCCAAAAAAAGATGGTATACTGTTCAAAGCCGGGTAAAAACGCGAATAGGTCCTCTCCTCAAGAGGTGGATGACAGGCACTAGAACAAGTAAGCATGGCTGGATGGAGACCTTGTATGAGCGTGTTGGTGAAGAGTTATACTAGTATTACTGTGAAGGAAAAGTCTTCCATCGGAGATGAGTAATGCATTTGTACCGTAATATCCAGTTACTTTCTTGAAGGATTTCTTTAAGCACAACAGAGCAAGTATCCACTATTTAAGGTATATATTTGACTGGTCCAAGACATAGTATGTTTGTTATTATCAGCCAGAATGGTTATGAGATATTAGTGGCAGTAACATGGAGTGCGGCAAAATGACAGAAGTTATAACATTGATTGTGTGTTGTGTTAAGAAAGGAGATAGAATATTGAAGAAGGGAATAGTGATTTTTAGGAATTGTTAAAGATCATGTAGAAGTTGAGAGTGTAAAGAATGGTTTAGATGGACATCAAGGGATGTATCACGACTCATTATCGCACTCTGTTCTATGGCAAAATTAAGTTAGTAGGGACTTGGATGGAGAGGAAGGTGATATGGAAGGAAGTCGGGCGAAATTCCATTCAACAATGACTCAAAAGAAGTGAAGCAAGTTTAGATGAGAAGCACGAAAGGTCCAATTCTAAGAGGATATTAAAGAACAAGAAGTTGAAATATGAAGATGAATTTGAAGACGTCACTCATCAGCAAGTAATTATGGCGAGTAATTGAAATTTGTGGAAACACTAGAGTATAAATTCAAATTGAATAGTATACACTGAGATTAGCAATGAAGGAATAGCGATTGTATAAAGACACAGGAAACTCGACAGAAAAGAAGTCCATGATTTATGATGCTAAAAAGTCAGGATAGAATAAGAATGATAACACGCTCCGCAAGTTCGCGATACGCAACGCAAATGCACAGTAGTGTGACAGCGCTTATAATTAAAACAAAAGAACGTCAGTGGATGTTCTAATGCTACATAAAAAAAAAGTGAATGCAGAAGTTTCAAAGACCCACGAATAGACGTTGGAGGAAGCATTAGTAAGAGAGCAAATACCATCCAAATGGAAAAATAGGATCGTCTAAAATCACGATGCATAAGTAATAGTAGACGAACAAGACAGAAGCCTAATAATCAGTTTGGAAGGAGGATGAATGGGACATTACGACGGATAAGGAAGCCTATGGCTTCGCGACAGGTAAGTCCGCTAGAAGAAGGTTAAGGAGAACCATATAATCATATTGAAGTATAGCCAAATAGGAAACTGCTTAGAATAATGTAACAGGATGCGAATGTATTTCTCTGGAGAGAGTAACTCGAATAGAAAACTGAATATCTCTGGATCGATGAGATGTAAGGAAAAGAATACTTCGACATTCGTAGCTAAAGTAAAATAATTAGATAAGTTGGCAAGATAGAAATTAGATATAGATTAGAATAGAATGGACCTTTATGAGTGTGTGCGTATTGATGTGTAGAAAGATTCAAAGGAATAACGGTATTTCCCTCTGGGAATATGTAGTGGATTCACACTTATAAGCATACGAGTAGGAGGATATAGCAGTAGAGTGACACACGTGTGAAAAAGATGGTAAAATATATCTGTCAAGGTATAAATTAAAGATAAGAGAAATTGTAACACCATGGTGACACACTGGAGTCAAATGACGAGCCGGTAGAGAGTCGGATGATCTGAATTGCGTTATCTTGCACAGTTCGCTGTAATCAAATAAAGACGTTTACTGGAGGGTATCAGTTTCAGACGCGATCTCCAGGACATGATAGCACGACAGTAATAGTACCAGACATGTTATAACCTATGACACCTGGATATAATAGTAGGAGATACAACACAAGGTAACATGCTAGAAATATAAAAACCCGAGACATTTAGATATAATATATGGAGTGATATGATATGGCAAGATATAAAAGACCTTGGGCTCCTCTAGTGGGTGCGATAAGAAGAGTAGACGCCTAAGATGGACTGCACGGAAACAGATTTCGGTGCACAGTAGCAAG
>JABUQX010076234.1:10000-17500 GCA_015478945.1 Trachelipus rathkii
AACCACAGAGTTAATGAACAATCGACAGAAATATGATTTGCCGACAAAAACTAACCACAGAGTTAATGAACAATCGACAGAAATATGATTTGCCGACTAATGGTAAGGCCGGAGAAATAACTACAGAACATTTGAAAAGATCTATAAAACCTGAATTTTTCCCATTTCTACATATTTTACAAGTTTTTGTGGATGTTTTTCCTAAGATAGAAATTCTTTTGTACATTGGTAAGACTCAGCTTCTTTATTTTGGAACACCTGAAAGCAATGAATTACATTAAATTTTTATTGAATTGTATCAAAGAGTAATTAATCATTAATTAACAATATCTCAATTGAAACCATAGAACGCATTTAACACCACTTGAGAACAGGAGTCTAATAATATGTAGAAGATAATAAGAAAAGGTTAATAATAAAAAGGATATCAAACGATTAAACAGTAATATGACCATTTTGCTTATGACATAGATGAAGATTAAGATTAATTGATAGGAACTTTCACATAGACTAAATTAAGAATATCAGCCGTGGAACACTGGATTAGATCTCTGGTGGGAGTGCAGTATACTCTAATGGTTACATTTATTGTCCGTTATGAGAAATGAACTCTGGACTCCAGACTTTTAAACAACCATTTTAAAGACAAGTCGCTGCTCAAGTAAACATTATAATAATTACACCCTGGTGCGATCCAAGGGATTGCAGTCCGTGAACTGTCGTCCACTATAGGCTTCAGGAAATTCTGTCGTTCGAATCTGTTAAGTCTCACAGGAGATGGCAGGGACATTCACATTCTCTAAATTTATTAGGACCAATATTTATGCGAATATACAGTGTCATTTTAAATATCCCTTGTAACTTGTTATCGCAGTTCTAATTCATGAGAGACACAAATCTGGATGCCGTTTATTATTAACAACTAGACCACGATAATGAATTTTAACTTCGACATAAGGAAACATCTCTAGCTATTCCTTGTGTGCTGACACTAGACACTACGCTCATCCCTATTAGCTTGGTATATATCTTTTACTCTCTACATTTTTGACATAGCTCTATAACTGACCCTACTTATAGAGTAAATCTTACTCAAGAATTTCATACAAATACTTCTTATACAATCTCCAATACCACGGTTACGAACAATACTTCACTGCTTATTATATTCAATCACAGCCAAATTTCTTAGTATTTTATACAAAAAAATGTTTAGTAATTCGCGGAGTCCGAGAACAATTGTTATAGGATATATAATCCCACTTACCGTTAATCACAAAAGTCCATATTAATATTGATTTATCGCTGGTGTCGTTGATGATTGCGTCGGTAGGTCTTGTTCAGACAAATACATTTTCTACTCTCCACAGTTGTAGCTGGTGTCATCATTGACTATACGATAAAAACCTATTTTAAGTGCCTAAGGATCTCGTGGAGCTGAATTATAACAGGAAGATTGCGGGTATTTGGAATAGTGACTGTAAGATACGGACTACTCGATGGAGAATCGGATTCTCAGATGATCGTTCGGCTTGATGGTTTGAGTATATTCGGACTTCCCATCCGATATATAATATTGATATTAACAAATATATAATCTTTGTTTAATATATTTATTTTAGGAACTGAATTTTGTACCCAAACGATTACCTGAATTTTACGTTACCCAACTTGACTTATTTATATATTATACGGCCTAGTATTATTATACACGTTATACCTGTTAAAATCTTCCTCTATAATAGTAGTTTGTAGGTATTTAAAGTTAAAGTTAAGGCATTCTTTTCTTATTTTTCATTTTATTATTATCTGATATCTCTTCTATCAGGCTCCATGAGGGTGAAACCCCCACCTCTACTTACCTTTTTAATACTATAATTTCTTCTCCAGTGGTGAACCAGCTTTCCATGTTTTCCAAACATATTTGCAATAATTAGAATTAAATAGTTCAATTATCACTATCTACTAATATAATTTTAGTTATAATTTTTGATTTACCAGGAACAGGGTCGGAGGACCCTAACTAACTCTAGAATTTTTGGTAACCCAAAGGTACCAAATATGTACGGGTGGTCTTGAAACATGCTCTAACTTTACAAATTTGAAACTCATAAAGACTTGCAAATTTGCTCGATATTTGCAGAATTTTCCTTATGCTTATTTGCAAAAGCTCTTAAACTATTCTTCTCTTCACAAAGTAGAAGATCTCATTACTGGGGACTTTTACGTAATAAATTCTAACAAATATTACAAATAATTTAGTTTAAATTAACTTTATAATAATTATTAATATGTGTAAATTAACCTTTACTGAATTTAAAAGGTTAAATTCTTTTGAAACTGATTTGGTAAATTTTTACTCTAGATGTATTTAGTAAATTTGTTAAACGCGATATAATAATATTTAATATATATATATTAAATTATAACAATTAAATTGATTTCTAGTTAATCATTAAATATCGCTTGTTATATTTGATGAAATATATTTATCTTGTAAAAACATAATTAAAAAAATCTTTTACCTATTATAATTTTTATTATTATTAATTATGAATATACTCATCGTCAAAATTAATAAATAAATATATATAAATATAATAAAAATATAATATACTATAAAAAAGATTTTGTAGTATTTAGTGTATTATTACTTTATTATTAATAATTTCTCAATCATTAAGTGAGTAATAATATACTTGGTCACAGTTGATAAATAGTACGCGTCGAAACTTTATCATAAGAATGATAGACGAGCACAACTATTTCTTTGTTTGTGATTTAGTGCTTATTAAACTATATCATTAATTAATATTGTACACAGAAGGTCCTGTCTTAAGCTAAATTTAATGATTCGTTCGTGAGATATAGGACATTAATATTGACTCCTCTATCTTAGTTTATTTATATTTTTGGAATATATTTATGTATTTTTGCTCCTAGATTAGTATTTTTCCAGTACTGGTTGTTTGGATGTAAATTTGGTAATTTGCTCGATTTCGGAAAATAGGAATCGTAAGGCAGTAAATAGGACTTCATAAGTATTAGAATGTCTTTATACGATCCAGAACTGAATGCTGACCCTGATAAAGACGCACATGCGGAATTCTTAAAACCTTACGTAAATAGAAAGTCAACGACGTCGCCAACATAGAATTTATTAATTTAACCAAATTTCACAATTTTTTAAAAAAAAAAATCATTCGCACTCCCAAAGAGATTGATTAACCATAGTTTTCAGAAACGTCTGAGTAGATTACGAAAATAGCATCTCTCTATTTCATATAGGATTATATATAATTTATTTATGTATTGAAAATCTTTTCATGATTTTCAAGGCCATTCTATGTCCCCAGTAGCATTTCCACTAACTGGACTAAACTATCAAGCCCACTAATGTGGCTGGATTAAATGATTTATGAGGCCTAACGGAGAGACTTGAAAACTCTATACGGTAAGATTTGAATAAAAGATATAGTCCGTTTATTTCATTAACTTAACATCTAATCTCGATGTGAGGTCTATGAAATATATTACTATATATTACAAACACTATATGTGAGTAGAAATGTAAGGTCATCATTTATGGTTGGAGATAAATTCAAACTAGATAGATAGTTTCACTCAGATATTTAAGAAACACGTATTTAACATAGGAATAAAAAATTGATATAAGAGACTCTTACAAACTGCTCTATATTATTCAATCGAGACAAAACAGCTATACCACATCGATATCTTCTTTCCTGTCTATAACGAATTAGCTCTAAATAAAGCGACTTTAAACTACAAAGCAACGCAGATAAAATTTTTAAGACTATTTTCATTAGGTGTCTTACTAATTATAATTCTGCTAATTAATTTTAATTCAATATATATGACTTATATTATTAATATTAATAATTGACTTGCATTTTAATAAGCATACACTCTAAAATAATTAATAATTTAACCTTAATTTCATACTTTTACTATTAATTACTTGCATTTTGTTTAATTATGTGACAAATTATGCATAACCATGATTATTGCTTTCAATTAGTCTATAATCCATTACTCTCTTTATTCATTTTATATTTATTATTCTATGATTATCTATGTATCTCATAATTACTATTCAATATCATCTTCACTAATTATCACCTAGAATTCAAGTAATTTTTGATTAGAGAGCGATTCATAGGTCGGAATGTAGTTAGCGCTTCCAGGTATAGTGTTTTTTTTCTAAAAGCAAAACTAAATTTAATCGATTGAGTATTGCACAACCGCAACCAAACCCGGCGGTGTTAAAAATTTTAAGAACCACAAACAATACACGGCGACCCTTCAACCGTGAAGTCTTTTTATATCATCAAACATCCAGTCGTCACATGTCTCTCTCGATTCTTCTCAACTTATACATAAACTAATTTTAAATATTATAATTATATATATATATATTATAATATATATATTAGTATAAATATATTTAAATATTTAATATTATATATTTTATTAATTATATTAATATAATATATATATATCTATATTATTTAATAATATATAATTATTATTAATATATAATATATATTTATATTATATATAATATTATATATATATTATATTATATATATATTCTTTAAAATATTTATTTCAAAAAAATTTTACCATTCATTGAAAAGTCCAATATTCTTGTTAAGTTCATATTACGGTTATTTTTCATTATTTTTTTCAGAATAATTGCAATGTACTAAAAAGTAAAACAAAAATTAAAATTTAAGATAAATTTTATTACTCTTTTACTTATGATGAATGTTTTAATTAAAGCTCATTATATATTACTTATATTGCCGAAAGAATTATATATTATATATATATATTTAATATATAATATAATATATAATATATTATATATAACATTTTTATATTATATATTTTTTTTTTATATTATTTTTTTTTTTTTTATTAGTGTTGTGGGTGGTTTGACTTGGCTTTGCGAATATGATCTAAATGACTTGCGTTGTATTGCTGTAGATATTTAGGCTTTTGTGTGGTTGGGTTTAATGGATTCTCGTAGAGTATGTTTTGTATTGTAGTTTAGTGAATTCATTACTATGCTTTAATGTCATTCCACATTCTGGTGTTATTCGTGTAGGATATGTTCTTGAGTGAGTGTTGTGTAAGACAAAGAGATCTTACGTACTTGACTTATTAGAAACGAAACTATTTGTTGTCTTATGTGTGAGATAATATTTATCCATAATAAGCCTTTATAAGAGATAAGTGACATTAAAGATAGTTAAAGATCACTAAGAATGATGAATATTTGAGAGATTATTTATTTCCTTGCCTTGTGTGTGAGTGAGATGTGTATAAGGCCTCAGTGTTTCTAGTTCTTTGAGTCGTAGAGATTGAATGTTTCATTTCAGTGAGGTGTTTATGGGTTTGGGTTGTATTATTTGATGTATTCTCTCTGTGAGAAATGGATTTGATTAATGCCATCTTTTTGAACGTTGAAGTAATAACTGGTTGTTTTATATATGGCTTTTATGTGAGCGTTTATTAGTACGTTTTGTTGAGTGATAATTTAGGAGATGCATGTAGCTTTCTAAATAGTAGGTGAATTGTCAGTCCAGTCGCTCTTTTGAGTGAAGTTATTGTGTTTTTCTGAGTGTAGTTTTGGTTTATTGTTGACACTTTGGTATCATTATGAATGAATTATGGGGTGAGGTTGTCGGGTTATATCCGTTTATGAGACCAGTGAAGTTTTATATATATCATATTGGTTGATAATTAGTGTTTAATCAGTATACTTATGTGTATGTGCATATGATTTTGGTATTGGTTTGTCATTTTTTATTATATATTATTGAATGTGTTTTTTTAGGATATATATTTGAATAGTTTTACTAATAAAGAGTTTGGTCTATATGGTCATTGATGTTTCTCTTAGGTTTCTATGCTTCTTGGTGAGCGTGTATGTGATACCATAGTATGATTGGTGTATAGCTATTGTTATGAATCGTGAGCCTCCCATCTATGAGTTTGGATAGAGGTGCAGAGATATTACGTGAGTATTTGGTATATAATAATTTATTTGAGGGGCATATACGGTTAGGTATGTGGTGGTAAGAAAGAAGTTTATAGATATTCGTATGTGGTTTAATTTATTATATTGTTATTGTAAGGTATTGTATTTAGTGTAGGTTGATTAGACTTTTCATTGCCGTTTGAACTTTAGCTAAGATGGCGCTTGGTAATTAAACATGTCTGAGTTGTGTATAAGTGATTTAGAAAGAGTGTAATTCTATATTGTTATTGTGTTTTGTGTGTTTAAATAAAAAAAGACTACATTGACGAATAATTCCCCGACGATTTCTATCGAGGTCAGTCTCCCCTTGTGTGTATTCGAAGATTTTTTTCAGACTAATGGCAATGTAAACAATAGTAACAACACAAAGTGGAACATCATTATCAGAAATTGTCTAATTTGTTACTTGCATTGTTACTTAGTTTGAAATGATATATAGTACTTCTTATCATGGGTCATATTTTGATAGTGTCGTAGTTTGTTTCTCGCGTATTATTGATAGATATTATAATAATATATTATTTTTATATGTTATGTCTTGATTATCCTTTCCGATCGTATTAATATAATCAGCTGTTTAGACGAATTCACCATTCATCCTTTAAATCTCTAAATAGTGGTGTTCCTCTCAGAGTTTCTTGTATTTACTGTCAACATCCTCTTTCCACTTTTCATTATTTAACCTTCTTATATATATATATATATATTATATTATATATATAGTCTATATATATAATATATTATTTATATATCATATATATATATTATATATATATTATAGTGGGCATAGAATACAACCATCTAACTTTTTTCGAGATGGTAAGAGTAACCAGGCTCTTAAGGTTTGTATCATTTCAACAAGTACTTCAATTCAACACTTAAAAATGAGACGTCGTTAGAAAAAAAAACTGAATATTTTTTGGTCAAGAATTTTTTTTTGTGCAGTTGTCATTCTAACAATTTCTATAATTTCTTTTGAGTTTTCTGAGAACGTTGAAACAGATAACCATTTTTTCATTGTTGAATGTCTTGGCAGCTGCGATCAAATTAGATGAACCCTTTCTTCTACAATCTGTAAATCCATACTTTCAACGATTGTTATTAGCACTTGATTCACTAGATCTTCCAGAATATGACAACGCTTGCAAGATTTTTTCCAATCCACTTTTTTATTCTTTCAATTTTATTGCTAATTGTATCACTGTAATATTTACATTTTACTTGCTGGTGCCTTAGACATTCAGAACTTCAGTTCATTCATTTCCTAGTTTTCATCTGGATCCCAGAGTCTTTGGCATTACTGTTATAATCAAACTTATAGCTAATAACTTAACAAAATTGAAAACAAAACAATTAATCATTTAATATGAAATTGCATTTATTGCTGAAAAGGAAGGAAAATGAAAAAAACCAATTTTCTCCCCGGGTTT
>JABUQX010076234.1:20000-73949 GCA_015478945.1 Trachelipus rathkii
TAGTTGCATAATGCTTTCTCACATTAACAACATAATTACCCAAAACACAAACAGGGCAGCTATTCACATATTCACCTCTCACAGTCCCACAGTTATCACACAGAGCATACATACTTTAAATTATTATTAGCTTAACTAACTTGTACCTATTATTTTACCAACTACAGTTTAAATAGGCCTATCACTAAAGTCTAAAAAGAAATAAACTAATATCTTTAAAACAGGTTAAAAATTCAAACAAGTTTAAATTTAGTTTAGCCTAGGCCAGGGATATATAAAAATTATAAGGTAGGCTTAACTGTAGTCTATGACTCTGGGAAACTTAATTTAATTTAAATTATCACCAACTTAAAGTAACAATTATTAAAGACTGAAATTAAATACAGAAAATCTATTTACAAATCCAAATAAACCTCCACGCAGAATACAGTAAATTTCTTACCTATGTTAGCCTAGAGTTAGGCTATCAAACAATGACATAGCTAGTCCAATAATAGCGCTCAAGTATCTATAACAGCTGATTTACTTTAAAATAAATACAAACTATTAGCACCACTATTTATAATACAAAAATAAAAAAAAAATAAATAAAAAAAAAAAATTACCACAAAAATAGACAATAAAATTGCACACTAAAATGACAGAGCAGTCAGAACTAACTTCCTCCGCAGAATCCGCGATAATATATATATTTATGTAGATGCAGATGAATAATTTGAAGTATTTAATAAAACACTATATAATGTTCCTTACCATAATAACAGACACTAAATGAAGGTTTTTAACGTTATAGCGACATTGCATGAGACCAACATGTTCCGCTTCCAATAATGCGTTTCAAATGTTGCCATTTTTGAAATTTAAGGGCGTGTTGTCATCGTTACAATATGTTATAGCGGTCGGACAGATTCTAAGCATTCCTTTGTCCTGGTCACCTGTTTTGCCTTCAAACCCTAGGCTAGTTTTATTCGAGCATTCATTTTACTGGAATTTACATATACAGTATAGCGTGTAGTACATTCATGAGGTTTACCATCTTAAATTACAAAGCCTGGGATTCAAGTTTGATTTAAGATTGAATCCGGCTATGACAAGGATCCTATCTTGAAAGGTGTGTACATAACCATAACTGAGCAACCTCAATAAATGTTAATATTTGCCATTGGAACTTTTCCTCAACCTTCCAAAGAATATAGTAGACTTCCATCTTAGAAGTCTACAATATGTTCAAATTTCAAAATATTATGATGTACAAATATTCATAAATAAATCCATTAAAAAAATGTTACTCAAAGGATAGTTTCAATGTTTTAAATAATAATAACAAAAAAAAAATCAAATTAAAAATTTCCACAAATTATTTTTACAATTCTTCCAATTTCTATCAATTTTTCAAAGTAGATATAATTGATCGAATTACGAAACTTAAACCCGCAGATGTTTTTAAACCTTATGATCGGAATGTTACAACTTACTACGTAACATAGTGATAAGAACTAATATTCCTTTTTTTAGTGTGTCCCTCCTATCCCTTCATTTTTCTAATTATTTATATCTTTCAATCCTCTTCCTCAACCACAGTTTCTATCTACCTTTTTTTTATCCCAAAGAAGTAGATGAACGCCAAAGTAATTCTTACTAACAGTAGGAGCACCCGGCGTCTTCTACGCTGACGGGGTGAGAGTCGTATTATAAAAACTATTATATACTTCCACATATATCTCTTCTATTTTGCTTATTTTAGTATTTTATTTAGGATATAAAAACTATTAGTTATATATTTTCTTATACCGGTATGGTATCTTCTATTATTAGTTTTAGCGGAATTTATATTTTGTCTACATGTGGGGTATCCATTTTTCACTTAATTTCACTAAAAAATTACAATGTCCTTAACAACATAATGGGACGCTACTTCAAATTCAATAGCGGTACTAATTCGTTGTGTTGTGAAATCAAAAATTTAAATCAAAAATCTAAGGTGTTAGGAGGTAAATTGTAATTTTCCCTTTCTCAACCTTTATCAATCTACTTCTATTCTCTTTATCTCTTACTCACCTATTCAATTTAACCTAATGTTAGTTAGTTATAATTTAATAAAGCCACAAAGCTGAGTTATCTTAAAAGCTAATAGAACTTTCTCAAGGACCAAAAAAGTCTTTGAATAACCAACAAACTCAAGGTAAGGCTTATGTAGTTACACAATTGTATTTATATATTAATTTTTAGGTTTTATAACATTCATACGACTTTTTGTTCAATGTGTAATTATATAGGTCCTCAACGACGGTTAAGTTTGCAAAGTTGCTTGATAACTCATGCTAGCAATATTGCAAATTATAATCAAACTATCTCCGAAGGCTTATAGCATTTTCGATATTTTGTGTATTATAGGTCAAAATAATTTTTAAAATTTAAAGGTTTATTTGAACATAAGAAAATAATAGAGACGTAGTACGACAGCCCGTGGGCCTAATCGAGACTAGCCTATTGGTGTTTTTGTCCTAGGTTTAGTTAGCCCTAGTGTATTTAATTCAAATTTTGGGAATGAGAGTTAGATAAGCAATGCATCATTGCCTAACCTTCCATTACATGCGATTTCCTTAAAAAAATCAAGCTCAAACTTAGGCCCTGTAGGCCTAGGTCATTTTCAACCTCAAAATTTGTTGTTTTTTTTGTGTGTTTTAAACCCTTTCAAATTCAAATCAAATTAATTTGGGCTGGTGGTAGGCCATATTTATTTCCTCAAAAAATTCATTCAAAATTAAAGATAGGCCTAGCCTAGATCACTTTCAACTCAAAATTTTAGTTTTTTTTTTTTTTTGTTTTTTAGACTTTTTCAAAATTCAAATAAAAAATTTTGGCCTTGTGGTAGGCTATCTTTCTTTCATTTCCATCTTTCTTCAAGGTTTCATTTGTCCTTGGGTCATTCTAGCAAAATTTCAGCGAAAATGTCTGGCCCAGAGATACAAGCCCTTCTTGATAGAGTTAATAAAAAATCTAAGCCTAAAGTTCAAGCCATTTCATTCCTCAAGGTACAAGTAGATATTTATCTTTGTCAGATAGAGAGTAGGTCTACAGACAATAGTATGGATAAGGATGCAGTTTATGTAAAGGGTCTTGTAGAGGAAGTAGAGTCCTTGTTAAAGGATATTAAACAAAAGGATACAAATATATTATAAAAATGTTTAATGATAATGAAATTGACTCCCTCATTCTGAGTTTTCGATAATAAAGGAGTTGTGTAGTCAGCATTCAGTACAATGCTCGATAAATAATAATAAGTTGAATTAGAAATTTAAAGGGGACAAAATTCACGCCCGCCAAAAAAATTACTTGCTCTCATTTCAGTGAATCCTGTTCTTAGAGCTTAGATTGTGGTTTCTTTGAGGGCAAGGAAACTGATAAGTTTGCTTATAAACTTCATTTTCAAAATTTAAGAGTTCTTAGATTTACAGAAAAATTTAATTTATTTAACTTTGCATTGCTTAAAAAATAAATTGAAGGGATATGCATACTCTCTGATTCAGAATCTTTCTATTAGTGATAAATATTATAATAAAGCTCTTGAACTTCTAGAATAAAGAGTTTTTTAGACGAAAATATTCATCATTGTATGAAATATTAAAAAAATGAAATGTCTTAAAACCAGTATTTCTGGACCCACCATATAATGCGACTAGGTTTACTTAAATGATAAGTCAGGACATTAATATATAACTTGAGCAGTTACTAAACCTGTCAAGTTCTGAGGGCTTACAGGATTAGTAGTACTAGTCACATATTTTATCAAACTTCACCTAATGTGGTAGTAAGGAAAGTTACTCGGAAGTTTGAATACACCCAATTACCCCGAATTTAAATCAGAATATTGCGACAGCTTATACTATGGTTATTAAAATGATGTTTTAAACGTCAAATCATAATAAAGTTCAAAATTTTCAATCAAGTCCCTTCCCATAATACTTATTCAATAATTTAAAATATAAATAATTCGGATAGCCTATTTTAAATAAAATTAATGAAACTCAAAGGACGAACTGAGTCCTTAATAATCTAATAACGCCTGATTCCAACTGCTGCTTGCAAAATTCAAAAACTCATCTCAATGAAGTTATGAAATGAAGCTTCTCATGTATTGATTCTTCACTTCTAAATCAAAGTTTATCCAAACAATGGTCAGTTTTGGTTCATGCCCAAGGTCATTGATGAGCAATTGCAATGTTTATCAAACTATGAGTTTAGAATTAAAAGGTGTAATGAAATAAATCTATGCCCAAATGTTCAAGTACCTAACATACTGCAGATCAGTGTCCTGGACTTGAGGAGCACCTTTCCTTTCAGTTGCCAAGTTGCAATAAAAGAAGTCCATATCACAGCTTTTTGTAAGCAAAGGAAAAGTTCCACCCTCAAAAATGTATGTCTTAGCTTTAGCCAAAGCACCAACAATTTATATTTGTTACCATTCAATTACTATAAGAATTGGTAGAGGTAAAGTTTCCGGCTTCATTCGTTGCCTAGTCCGACTGTGGTCTCAGCAGATCAGTCCTATCCTTTCTAAAAGAGTGCTCGACAAACTCAATATATCTGTAGAGAATCAACAAACATCTCAATACGATATACAAAACCTATTTAGGTGTTACCACCCGTAGTTTGAAAGAGACTGTTCTCAATGTATATATGGACCAGCCTTGTTTCACCCTTCCTCTTTTTGGTTGATGAGGATCTTCAATTAAGTTACGAGATTAAGTTAGTAGATCAGGGCTCTAATTAATTTAAAAATAATCTTTATAAATTGGCTGATTCTGGCTATAATAGTCTATTAACTCATTTTTTTGATTTGGATGCCCTAAATAGGCATTGATTTAATGAGTATTTACCGTCAACTAGCAAATTGATTAAATCGTATGGAGTGGATTCTGCTTGTTAGCTTAAGTAGATGGTTCTATTATTCCATTGGAAAATTCACTACTTTATATAATATCAATAATCAAATAAGAGGTTTCAAAATCCACATCAGTTTGTTCTAATCATAATCATAATCATATTTAAAGTAATAAATTTCAATGTTCCAATCAAAATCATTTGCAGGTTAACCATAACTTTGGTTAATGCAGTCTTAAAATCCGATACATTCTTATTAATAATCCTTTAAGCCACATTCTAACTAATTCAGAGGTAGAGCAAGGATTAGAAAACATGTTCAAATTAGAGTCCTTAGGTATCGAAGGTATGCATAATAATAATACTGAAGATGATTTGAAACAGATTGAAAAATTCAGCAGGTGGTAATAGGAGTCAAAGACGGAAAATAATCATATAGAATCTTCCATGGATTGAGATAAATCCCTTAGTTGCCATCAAACTATAACATTGCTCTTGCAGTGCTTAATAGAGTTCTTAGTGAAAAGTTAGAAAGAAAAAGATTTAGTTAAAGCCTATGATGATGTCTTTTAACAGCAACAATTAGCTGATGGATTATTAAAGAGTTCAAAGTATCTCCCTCTGAGTATAAAAATTATATTTGGGTTCCTCACAGACCTGTTATCAAACCTGATGAACAAGTATCAAACATAACGGTAGGCCTTGTGTTTAACTGATTTTTTTTTTTTTTCTTCTTTTAAAACTAACTCTTTACCATCTCTAATTGAGGCAGCCTATACCGGACCAGATCTTATGTCTTCCCTATTAGGACATTTACTCCGGTTCAGATCAAATCAGTTTTGTTATGCTATCGGATATAAAACAAGTCTTCCTTCAGATTAAGTTAAAATTTATCGAAGACCCGCAATCGCTTTTGCTTTTTTTGGAAAAGTAATGGTCAGTAAAGGCTTATCGATACTCAACATTGTTTTTGGTTTCACATCCCTCACGCTTTCATCTCAATTATATCATCAGCATCATGCCTCAGTGCATATTGAGGATGATGGCATGTATCTTCAGATTTCTATTGAACGCATTTTTTAATTGTAGACTATATTCTATTATTTAGGCAATGATCCACAACATTTAAAGGAACTTTATCATGAATGCAAAAAGAATGGAAGATGGTGTTTCCATCTTAGAAGTTGGAACTCTAATAATGATCAATTGAGAGCTGTTATGGAAGAAGAGGGTAGAATAGGTTCAAACATCAGAATCAGAAGATCAAGGTTCCTTTGGATACTTTTTAATCCGTCTTACTTAATAATGTTAAAAACTTAGCAAAATTTCAATTAATCGCTGATGCAAATACCAAAAAGATTGTGTTATCAGCTGGTCCAGGTTTTTGATGCCGTTAAACATATCTTTTACCTCGTAAACTTTAAGAGGTCGGCTATTGATTAGGAAATTATGGCAATTAGGTCTTAATTGGGATGAAAGGTTCCCTGCTGATGTTTAGTTTCCTGGTCTTCTCTATGTTCAATTAAATAAATACATAATATTGAATTGAAAGGCTTGTGCTTTTCTCACACTTCTCCCTCAATACTCTTTATTTGTATTTTTGATGGCTTTCATCCTCTTGTTAATGGTTTTGCCGTTTATAGTAAATAGGTCAAGGTTCTAGTTAATATTTTCAAACAAGGCCAAGGTGCCTCCCTCAAATCCCTAGGGCGTTTGCCTCTTAGAGTTGTTACATCTGTGTTTTATTTTTCAGTTATGCAATCAATATATCAAAATTTTCTAAATGTCAGTTCAAAAACATAAAGGTGTTTGTAGATGCTCAAATTGTCTTTCATTGTTCCTGTGTTATAAAGCAGAAAGAAAAATATTTTCTTTTAAATATAGGCCTCAAAGAAATTTAATTAAAACAGAAATTCAAGTTTGAGCTAGAGTGCAAAGTTCATTTCTCTTTATGCTTCATCAATATCTGCTGAAAATCCCAGGCAGATCTGATTAGCCTAGAGGTGTTACAACCTCCTATTTTCTTCAAATTTGGCCATCATGGCTAAATGAGGTCCTTCTGGATTCTCCTAGATTCAATCTCATGGCTATAGCAAACTTAAATTTTATCTTAATCCAATAAGGGAAAAGACTTTACAATGTCACACTCTGAAAATGTTGGAAGAGTATTTGGTACCCTTCGGAAAGAAGATCACTGTGTCCATTATTCTTCCAAAGTAACTTCAAAATATTCAAAATTCATTAGCAGGAGTAAAGGCTGGATGAAGATTGTTGATCAGAAAGCCGCAACTCTAATTGGTGAAGATAACTGCAGCAGCAATTGGTTTTTTCTAAGGAGATATATTTCTCTCCAAAATCCTAAAAAGGATGAATTTCCACTGCTTGGTTAATCAACTTAACTTATTCATAGAGATAAAGGCCTCATCCGATCAAAAGGGAGAATTGCCAAGACAATTTTATATAATGATGATGTGATAAAATCCCTTCTTCCTGGCAAGGATCATGCATCTCACTAAATTAATCATAAGAGATTTATTCTGAAGATGTCAAACTTGGTGTTCAAAACGCAACTATAATTTTTCATCAGGAGCTCAATGGCTCTGGATTTAACAAGGCCAGGCCAGCTGTAAAGAATGTTTTTGTCCAGACTGTATAGTAATGCAAAAAATTTAACAGTATATCCTTAAATATCAAAAAATGACTAATCTTCCTCATCATTGAGATCTTAATTGTGCGTCACTTTGAACATTAGCTAGCCGTTTACATGGACATTCTCTTTGTAAAGATTAATGATAACGAACTTCAAAAAATGTATCTTTTAATTTCACACTGCCTAATATCAGAGTTATCCATGGTGAGTCTCAGATATGTCACTGAAGTCCTTTTACTTTCATCCAACGTTCTCCACAAATATATATGGCAATGACGTCCCAATTTGTCACGTCAGATAATGCCAGGAATTTCAAACAAGGTGGAATAATACTGTAGAATCCTTGTCTTCAAATATGTTCTCCAAACATATGCGTATCAATAACATCAAATATTTATTAAATTTCCAGTCAATCTCAATGGCCTGGGATCAGTTTGGGAGAGAATGGTACGAACAGTTAAGGGATGTCTCTATAAAACTATAGGTAAGCAACCTTAAGACTCTTTCACTGTTAACAAGTATTTCACATATCACCAATGTTATCATTCAAGACTTTAATCTATAGGTCATCAGATAATGATTTGGAAGTTATTTGCTCCAAATTCCTTTTTGAAGCCTTATGGCAATTCCAAACTCATATCAATGAAGTTCCCCCCCATATGAAAAAACTTTCCGCTCTCACAAGCAAGACTTTCAGCATGAACTCTAACTGTCTCAAGGAGAGTTTTGGAGACTTTCAGGGAAATTTGTATGAGTCTTACTATTAAATTTGCGCAGACAGTAGAAATCTCTATCGTCAAGTGGACAACAAGAAAAAGGTTTGGAGATATAGCTTCTGATTCACACACCTAACAAACCTAGACCCCTCTGGCTTTTGGGCAGAGTTCTGGAAGTCATTGTTGTGTAGAAGAATAAGATCAGAGTGTGGTTTTAAAAGGGGAGATGGACAAACCTGTCACTATTCTATTTGTCATCTCTACCCATTGGAGTTTTCTATTACCCACTTCTGTCTCCAGTGGAGAACTGATGCTGAAGCAAGCAGTGATCTCTCATTCAGATGGTCAAAACAATGAAAATACAGATCAAGTTGGATCCTCAATTCAGTTTAATTCAAAGTAATAGTGATACTGCTATTGTAGATGTACAACCTTCAACTTCAGGTATAAATTCACCTCAACTTGACTCTAAACAGAATCAAACTTCTCAGCTCAATTCAGTCAAAGAAAGACCTTTAGACAGGCTGCTGTCAAGTGTCAAAATTCCTTCACAGGAATTTATCTGATTTGAAAAAATTTAATTCTTTTAAATTTTCAATTGCAACTCTTCAGTGGGAGGATATAAAAACTATTATATCTTCCACATATATCTCTTCTATTTTGCATTTTAGTATTTTATTTAGGATATAAAAACTATTAGTTATATATTTTCTTATACCGGTATGGTATCTTCTATTATTAGTTTTAGCGGAATTTATATTTTTGTCTACATGTGGTATCCATTTTTCACTTAATTTCACTAAAAAATTACAATGTCTTACAACAAATGCGGACCTACTTCAAATTCAATAGCGGTACTAATTCGTTGTGTTGTGAAATCAAAAATTTAAATCAAAAATCTAAGGTGTTAAGAGGTAAATTGTAATTTTCCCTTTCTCAACCTTTATCAATCTACTTCTATTCTCTTTATCTCTTACTCACCTATTCAATTTAACCTAATAAGTAAGTTAGTTATAATTTAATAAAGCCAAAAGGCCGAGTTATCTTAAAAACTATTAGAACTTCCTCAAGGACCAAAAAAGTCTTTGAATAACCCACAAACTCAAGGTAAGGCTTATGTAGTTACACAATTGTATTTATATATTAATTTTTTAGTTTTTATAGTATCACTCGTTCTTGATTCTGTGCACACGACCTAGCATTAGATTTGGTCTTTTTTCCCTGACCCATTTGGAACATCTATAATAAGAGGCTCCCAGCCACCTAGCGCTGTCCGGGCACAAACCTCATGGGCTCGACCTCCATGAGGGAGAACTATTTAAATTTAATATAGCTGTGGATACAAATAAATTGCCTCGTATTAACTCTTGTGGTAGCGAACTTGCAACAATTAATGGACTACGAACTTAGGAAAACACTGAACATTGATTCCACGATTTAATTCACTTCTCCTAGGACTCTGCCTACCCTCAGCGACCTCTCGCCTGTCATAGCCTCGATATCCCAGGTTCCCGAGTGGTCGAGGCAACCCCGGAAAGGAACCTCCAGCCATAATCGTTATCACTTGTTTACCCCCACATGCTGTTTCCCCCACCCCGGGAATGCCAGCTGACACATGATTACCGATGTATTTCTTATTGCGATCCACCACATCCAAACTTCTTACCGACCATAGAACTATCATTCTCAACAATCCCTTGAGAAAGCTTTAAGAGTTGAAGATCTGTCACGTTAATGAGAAACGGAGTCCTTTCTCGTTCAAGTTCCATCTCTTCATCCTTAATGTCTCTTGGTGATAACTCTCTTACTGCCACTCCTGACAAAGTAAGAAAATTATTCAAAGGCACTGTTTATGCTCCCCTGCAGAAAAACGAAGGAATTGCTTTCATTCTAAGTCATTTTCAGCAGAAGAGATTTACTGTTGCAAGTTTCTCCCCATTGAGATTTGCCTAACACCTCAAATCCTTGCGTGCTGCTGACTTTTAACACCCCTTTTACATCTACTAAGATGAAATTAAAGTTTACAAGCTACAATGTTTGTTCGTTTATCCGTCGACCCAGACACCGCTTCAAGTGCCAGTGGTTTGGTTGTCCCTGAAAATGCTCTATTGACCCCGTGATATCTGCGGATCTTGCATAGAAGAATTTCACACTCACTGCGTAGACACCCCACACTGCAACAACTATCTGAAACCCCACAGTGCATCTTCCATAACATGCCCGTCCTATCGGTTTGAACAGATTTCGGAGTTATGTACCATACAAAAATTGAGCATATGAGATGCCATTTGCCTGCTCACAGACAAATATTCTTAACGATAAAGGCAATCCTACGCTACATTGCTTTAATGTGATTGATCCTCCTGCTTTGGGAATTCAGATGCTTTATATTTTAGCGAATACTCCTTGGTTTTGTCCCTAGTTTTTTGTTTCCGCTCAGTGACATCCGTTTCAGGAATAGGAACAATGGTGGGAGACAGATTACGGACATAGACGAAAACCTCTAACGTGGGTTTGGTGAACTCTTCGAGAGGGCAGGGGACAGAGGTTCTCGACAATGAATGCTCTCCAAGCTTAGATTAGGGTGAGCGAACTTAGGTTTGTTGCTGGTTGTTCGAAAACCAGAACTCGCAGTAGGCTTGTTATCATAATCTTGGGCAGGAGATTGGATTACAAGCTGTTTTCGGACTATCTGAGTAGTCAGTAATATAGACAATGCAGGCATAGGAAGGTTACAGCAGTTAAGCTGGGGTTGGTGGGTGGAGTTCTACTGGAATGGGATTGTGTCGTGAATTGACACGCGATGGAGGGCGGAGCTGCTGTAAAGTAGCGTAGGATTGCCTTTGTCTTTAAGCAGGTGTATGACATCTCTTATGTTCAATTTTTGTATAACTCCGAAATCTGTTCAAACCGATAGGACGGGCATATTATGAAAGATGCACTGTGGGGTTCCAGACAGTTGTTGCAGTGTGGAGTGTTTAAGCAGGGAGTATGAAATTCTTCTCCGCCAGATCCGTAAATATCACGGCGTCCCTAAAACATTTTCATGGATGACCAAACCGATGGCAATTGAAGCAGTGTCTGGGTCGACGAATAAACGAACAAACATTGCAGCTTGTAAACTTTATTTTCACCTTAGTAGGTGGAAAAGTGGTGTTAAAAGTCAGCAGCACGCAAGGATTTGAGGTGTCAGGAGAGTCTCAATGGGGGAGAAACTTGCAATAGGAAACATATTCAGCCAAAAATGGTTGAGAATGAAAGCATTCCTTCGTTTTTTTTTTTTTTGCAGGAGAGCATAAACAGTGCTTTTGGATAATTTTCTCACTATGTCAGGAGTGGCAATAAGAGGGATATCACCAAGAGATGTTAAGGATGACGAGATGAAACTTGAACGAAAAGGGACTCTGTTTCTCGTTAACGTGACGGATCTTCGACTCATAAAAGCTTTCTTAAGGGCCTTGCTGAGAATGATAGATCTATGGTCGGTAAGAAGTTTGGATGTGGTGGATCGCAATGAAAAATACATCAGTAATCATGTGTCCACTGGCAGTCCTCGGGATGAGAGGAGCAGATTGTGGGGTTAAACGTGATAATGATAAGGGCTGGTTGCACCTTTCTGAGGCTGCCTCGACTGTTTGGGAACCTGTCATGTCGAGGGCATGGCAGGCGAAGGGTCGCTGGGAGAAGGCAGAGTCCTAGGTGAAGTGCATTAAATCGTGGAATCAATGTCCAGTGTTTTCCGAAGTATGTATTCCATTATTAGTTGCAAGTTTGCTACCGGAAGAGTTAATAAGAGGCAATTTATTTGTATCCACAGTTATATTAAATTTGAATGGTTTCCCCCTCATGGAGGTCGAGCCCATGAGGTTTGTGCCCGGACAGCGCTAGGCGGCTGGAAGCCTCTTATTACAGGTGTTCCAAATGCGTCAAGGAAAAATGATCAAAGCTAATGCTAGGTCGCTTGCACCGAAACAAAAACAAGTGATGCGGCTCACACCCCGTCTGCACAGAAAACGACGGGTGCCACCCCCAGTTGGGAAAGGTTACTGTGGCGTTTATCTACTTCTTTGGGATAAAAAAAAGGTAGATAAAAATTGTGGTAGAGGAAGAGGATTGAAAGATATAAATAGATTAGAAAAATGAGGGATAGGAGAAAGACAAAAGATTTCGTATGTGACACGGTCACATACTAGTGATGGGGTCGAGGGGATGCATAAAAAAAAGAATATTAAGCATTGTACCTCTCAGCTGGAGCTTATCAGTCTCCAAGTACACACACGGCCAAAAGTTTCCGTAATTCCAATTCCGAGTCGACTATTATGGCATATTGAATAATTTGGATGATTGTTAATAAACAATTTGGTGTAAAGTTTTAATGGGACTTTTTTTTTATTATTTTAAAACAATTAAAACCACCACGAAAATAACAGCATTTTTATAGTGGAGGTGTGTGTGTGTGGATCATAAAATATATGCTATTCCAAAAACTTTAGAATTTATTAGGAAAATAAGCATATTGTATTAAAGAGCCAGTTCATAAATAAGTCAAATATATGACGATGAGTTCATAAAATCGTACTCGAAATTTTTTAGAATAATCAAAACAACACTATATCTATTCTAGTGGTAAATACAATCTTCTAATTAAGAATTAAAATAGTATAATTCAACGTCATATTTACCATCGTGACATATATATGTTTGAATAAAAAGTTGTAGAGAAAGATATTACCCTAACGCCAACAATTTACAAAAAAATATATGATATATATATAACATTTAATAGTTAATGGATTCTATGCTATTGAACTATATTATTAACAAAATTTTTCGAGAAAAAAAATAGTATCTAATTACGCCCAATATCTAGAATAAACAAATTGCATGAGCAGCGGAACGTGGATATGAAAAAGCGTGTGAGAATCTTAGATTCATCCTCTCTCTTGACAGATAACTTGATTCATCAGCTATAAAGTTAACCAACTTCCACATAGACATATTCTCTTCGCATCTATTAGAATTTTTTGATGGTAGGCTTTGATAGAGTCATTCATACCATTTTGTATCCCAGGCCGCAAACCCCTAGGTCACTGTTTCATTCAAAATTAAAAGAGTAAACTTTCCTATTAGTCATCCCAAATAACGTGCCCCGACCCAAGAGTTTAAAGTGAAGCCCTCTTTGTGTTTGATGTTTTGCCTAACCCCCAAGTTACCTCATGCCTAGAACCATCGGGAATATCTTTGCGAGGCCTATACGTATATATTTGTGGACTGTGGTCGTAATATGCAACATCCATGAAGAAGTGTTAACCTCTATCTCTCAATTGCGCCAGGTTTATCTCTTTTCTTTACTTTCTCATTTTGTTCAACTTATCTCTGCGTTCCGGTTGTTTAGCGCTGCACGACCCTTGCTGTCTGCTATCTATTCCAAAGAGATAATTTACGATCCCCCTCACCTCTCTCTTACACTGAGGTAGGGCCGTGAACAGGATTTATCCACCCGGAAACCATTATTCACCTTTTTCTCCAATATTTTTTTGTTTAATCCCGTTTATTTTCATCGTATTATAAGTGTTTAATCCTTTATCCCAGATCTAAACCTGTAAGTGGCTCTAGCCGACACTTTGTATGGCAGAAGGTATTAGATTCTACAACTAGCAAGGAGTCTATTAAGGTTGGCTTGCGCACTCACGCTTTATCATAACCTTATCTATTACCTTCATAAATGACACCATATATCTCTAGCTCCTTTCTTCTTTTGTTTGCGTTTTTTTTTTTTTTTTTTTTTTTTTGGTACAATTTCGACATCATCCATCCCCCACATTCTTCTTATATCATGTTTCAGTCTGACATATTTTATTTCTGTTTCCGCTTCATATAATGTTATTATATTATCGCTACTTGATCAGGCCGAACCTTATTAATGAGTTGCAATTCTTGGTTCTCATTATATTGGTCAATTAATTTTAAGTGTGGGTATTGTGTTGGGGTATTTGTTTATTCTCATCGCTATCGAATGATAATATCAAGAGATCATCTGGAGCCTTCCTTCATTATCTATTATTGTATGCAGTTTTGTGAAGAAATATAATTAACAGTTTCATTACTCAAAGTAAATTATTTTGTCAATAGTGTTACTAGTGGATATCATAATTTACAATTTTGCGTTAATCTATCTGTATATAATACCTCAATCGTAAGTTAATGATCACATCCCTTCTAATATGGTTCTCTAGTCTCCACTTTTCCCTAACAACATATCTGCACTTATTTCTTATTGATTCCTTCTGCCTCTATATTTTTCCTGAACTAGTTTGTTCTTAGTATCTGGCCTGCGTTGCTAATATTGTCCTTTCAATCTCCCTTTCTTAAATATCCTCCCACTAATGGTTCTAATGTATGTTCCTTCCAATCAATTCTTATTTCTTCCAGCCAGTGTTTAATGGTGACTCCTTTTATTGGGGGGGATTATCACTATTTTCTTTGTGTAGAGAAGAAGGTCGCCATCCCTTATATACTGATATATTATATATAATATATATATACTATATTAAGTATTATATATATACTATATTAATATATATATATATTATATATATTATTAATATATATATATATACATATATATATATATAATATATATATAATATAGTAGTATGATATATAATATTTATATAGAGATATATTAAATAGTATATATATATATAATAATATATATATAGTGAGTTGGAGCCTTTTTTGGATGGATTATCACCTTTTCTTATATTATATATATTATATTATAATATATATATATCATATAATAATATATTATATCATATATATATATATAATATATATACTATATGAACTATATTATATATATGTGATGCGAGTGAAGTAGATAAATTTTTGTACATAAACGCGTTGCGGTTTTTGTGCGTTTCCTTAGAAATTATATGCAAATATGTCAATTGTCATACATGTTAATTATTATTATATTCAACAACCGCTATATGATATTTTTGACGAGGCGTATAGGCTATAGATAACCGCCATTTCCGCATCGCCGCATATCGAAGTTATGCGTCTGCATCTTTTTCACTAGCGCATTCCTCCGCCGCCATCTTCCGCCCAATTAATTTTGTCTTGCGGAAATATAGAGCGAATAAGAGTTACAACCATAGAATTTAATGAAGTAAACCGTGTGTCCTAAACTAACCATTCTGCCAGAATTTGTGACCTTAGCTACTAGCATACATTCTTGCATAATTAACTAACTATAATTATATTCTTACTAACTACTTATTATTAAACTTAACTTATTTTATTATTTAAAGAATCAAATTTGGAAACTTTTTTACGTTAAAATCACGCCTGAAGTAGCAATAAAATTTAATTATATATTAATTATAATTAAATTTATAATAGAATAAAAAATAAAGTTTAGAAAGTAATAAATAATTTATTTAATATGAATGAATAAATCAATTTAATATAAATCGAATTTATAAGTATTAATTAAAATATTTAAGTATGGCTTAATAGTATAAAGTGAAAAGTAATTTATAACAATTATCACATAGTAATGTAAATAAAACTATAATAATTCTAAATAACTTATATCGATTAACCTTTAATATTAATCAGTAATTATATATTAATAATTAGTATATTAAATATTAATTAATATTAATATATTTATTAATACTAATTATTAATATTATTATATTTAATATAATTATATTATAATATATAATGATTCCTTTAATATTAATCAGTAATTAATTTAATTTCTGGTAATTAAATGATATCTGTTTAGAAAATTGTAAATCTGTTTCTTAAGTTATTAATAATTTTAGAAATATATATTTAATATTCTAATTCACTCTTTTAAATATATATAGGAAATTACCATATATATAAAGTTTATTACTGGATATCGTAATTAATTGTTTGATAATTTTCATCCCTCCAAATTATCTAAAAGTAATAGTAACTATACAGGTTATATATATATATTAAAAGCAAGGACTTCCAAGGGATGACAGAAGCACTATCATGGCTCCTGAGGATAAACAAATAGAAATTCAACCTGCAGACCGACTGACCCAACTGCACGAATTAAGAGACAAACTTATTGCTTACACCACAGCTAAGAACAGGACACAAATTTTCTTGAACACGTGTTTTACAGGGTGTCGTCAACTTAATTCTCACTGCAATTCTCTCCTAAAGACATGTGAGAACACCTCACAAGTGTGATTTCGAAGGTTGTAAAAAGGTTTACACGAAAAGTTCACATCTGAAAGCACACAAAAGGACGCACACAGGTACGAAACTTATTTAGCGATCATGCTGAATCCCAGTTATAACACCGTTTACAGGTGTATTTAGTTAATACTACATCAGACTATTATTGTCCATTGTCTCATGATTCTGTCGTCCCCAAAACGAGACTCTATCAATTGATCCGCAGATATCCCCCAAAAGAACAATAAGCTTGAATCAGATAAGATCCCGCTGTCGTATGTAATGTATATATGCTTAACAAATGTCTTTCCACATCCTGCCGAAGTCACAGGGAATTTACAGCTATCCGCTTTACAACATAATAGAGTATCTGATTCGTGAGCGTCTTAATCTAGTTAGGGTGCCCAAGATCTCCATTTACGACCCCGAAAAGATAAGCAAACCCTCCTCCCTGAAAGGGACCCCTTCAGAGAGCTTTTGTTGTTATGTAGACAAAATTTATATGAAGTGCTATTTATATATATGTCCAAGACTCTTAAAATCAATCCCTGCTCCACCCAAACTCTGTTGAGGCCTTTGGAGGAAAGAGGTTTCTGTTGGGGGCCCAAATAAGAGCTTGGTCAGGCTTCCAGACCTCCTGGTAACCACGAGGCCGGGTAAATACCTCTTCTCCACCACATATATATATAGATAATAAATATAATAAAGCAGGATTATCCATCGTGAGATCAAATACACTTATATTATATCTTACTTTATCGATAATATATAATTATAATAATTTGTAGTATAGATTTAAATTTAAACAATTTCAAATTAATAAACTATCTATAATAATATATTCTGCTAATCTAATCATATCTAATACTTAATACATATTGATCGCTATTAAATAAGTGGAAATAGCATTCAAATCAGTTATATCAAAGCAAGTAGAATAATTTATTGAGCAATATTAGTGATAGTATGTTGAAGTAAGTTAGCTTTATATTATATACATATTTGATACGGCAGTGGTACCCACTGATTGCGCAAATCTCCTTCATTAGCTGTATGAAAGGATGGGTGGCTGGGGGGATAAATAAAACAATTTAAGGAGGCGTGAATTTTTTTTTCCATTTTATAATTTACATTGCGATAAGGTTATCTATGCAAGTAATAATATGCCATGTGACTGATTTAAGCTATGTTGTCGCGATCTATGTACAATCCCTGCCAAGTTCTTGTCCCGTGTTGACATGACATATTGAGAGACATCTTTCCGTGGTATTCCACAGCAAGACCCACCTCTATACTTTCCACCTAGAACTATAGAACGATCGTAGATACAATAAAATTGCTTCACCCTCCCGCCCCAATACACACCGCACAAATTTCTTTAGCCGAACAATGACCGCCAATCCACTACTCCTCTGCCACGCTGGAGCTCCAAAGGCGACCATCACTCCGGTCATAGACTGTCACGTGTATGATGCTAGGTATGTGTCAACCCATAAAAAGCCACTGAAAAGGCGCTCGTATTCTGATACCACCTCTTTCCCCTTAACGTGCAGTTGCATGTGTGTCACACCTGCGCTACGTGAAGAAAGCACTCTGGTAGAATGTCTAGGGCAAACCAAGGAATGAGTCGCCGAGAAGTAAGAGCCCAATTCTGAACGACCCAGCGACCGAAATGAAAACTTGTGTTGAAGTATAATGTGCATTCCGACCCCGACTATTAAATAGTGGTAAAAGCCCTAAAAACCTTCCTCACTCACCTTCGCAAACATGATCTTTAAACTCAAGTAAACTTCATAAAGAGAAGAATGGGTATGCTGGTGCTTGATAGATATCACGTTTGTTGCCAAACTATAAGTCTTAGCGTGACTCAACCATAAGATACTCAGAACTAGCAAGTTGTACTACTTGAGAAGTATTTTATGGTAATAACGCATTAACAATAGGTCCTTAAAGGCTTATGTGTCTTCTTCGAAAGAACTTTCCTTAGATTATAGAGGATGGATAATGAGATAGAAGGTAGTGTGCTGATGAGTGGAAGTATGAGTTAGTCGTTTCTGTAAACCGAAAAGAAGCTTCGCGTGGTAGCTGTCGCAAAGGTTGCGGTTGCGTAAGCGCCCTAAGAGCCACCGTGACATGCCGGTGATATTCATAGTGGTCGCGTTGGTATTAAATATAAACTCATTATATAATGACAACGCCTAGCGTTATAACGTTGTCAGATTAGCGTAGTTGTCTTATAAAATTATGTTGATGTATTGCTCTATGCATTATGCATGAACGTTTGTCTGATAATTCATAATCCATTCTAACTGATATAATAATATATATATATATAATATATATATATATTATATTATAACTATATATATATATATAATATATAGTATAGTAGTTATATATATATTAATAATATACTACTATTATTAATATATTAATATATATATATTTGTTATTATAATATATATATATTATATATTATATATATAAATATATATATATATATATAATATATATATATATTTTATATAATAATATATAGTCATATAATTATATATATATTAATATAATATATATATACATATTAATAATTATATAATTTATATATAATATATAATATATATATATATAATTATTATTTATTAAATATATTAATTAATATATACTATAATATTAATTAGTATTAAAATATATATTATTATATATATATATATATATATTATAATATTATTATAATATATATATATATTATAATGATTATATACTACTTATATATATTATATGATATTATATATTAATATATAATAATATAATTAATTAATTATATAAATTTATAATATATATATATTATTATATATATATATATAATATAATATAATATGTTATAATATGATATATGATATTATATATATAATTATATATTATTAATATAGATAATATATAATATAAATAATAATTATATATATATATTATATTAATATAAATATATTATAAATTTCTAAATATTATCTGAACTATATGGAACTACTTCATCTAAATCTGGTTCTTTTAATTTGCTATGTTATGCTTTCAAATATTAATAAATTAAAATCATTTTGTCTAAATAAAAAAAAGTATATAAATTAATCTAAATATAAATAATTTACAAAAATAAAACTATAATATAAATAACATATAGCACTCCAATATTTTTGGGATAATATTCAAATTAATATATTTAATTACTATGTATTTATTATATTTGTTTTTGCCCTTCGGCGGAATATTTACAAAGTTGAAGAAATAAAAAAAAATCGAATAAATAAAATCAATTCGTTCTCATTTTGACAAAGCATATAAAATGATTTCTCTGAGAGGAGAGAGAATAAAATAAACATGAATGTGGACGGATAGATAGAGTGATAAATTGATTAGTAAAAATAAATAAATAAATAAATATTTAATGAAATAATATATAGCTTAGGTGGGTACGGTGATAGATCTATTGATAGTTGCAGCATAATGAGAGTAGGTCACGTTACCGAGATGGCAATTTTCTGCCGGTAATTTAAATTTTCGATGATCCGAAAGGAAATATTGGCTTCCTTGACATTCTCAAATAGTATTATGAACGCTTACACAAATACTATAACAATATAAAATGCTCACAGCTAATACAATTCAAATACAACAAGCAACGTACACCTTCCACGCAAGCAATGTAACGACTGAGGAAATTTGAAACATAGTGTATTATTAATCTTTGTTTGAAATTTCTCAGCTCAATATTTTGAAGTATGTAAAGAAATTTACAGAGCAGGCCGACTTAACTTATTCGATATCTGTCTTTTAAAAGGAGAACATACGACTCATTGAAAGCTCTTACCACGTACAACTAAATAGCAGAAATGAATAATAAATACTAGCTTACAAAAAGATAGTTACTATAATTCATAGTAAGAATAAAAAATATGTATAACGATTTTTATAATAATGAGAATTATTGAATTGTTTAACTAAAAAATTCTCAGGGTTAGATATGGAACTTATAAAACACACTTGATTACAAATACTACATCGTAGATTGAATAGAGTACCATTGCTTATTCACGTCTTTTACGCGTAATTATTCATATCTTCTTTTAAAAGGAAGATGACATAATTTTTATTATTGATAATTCTGTATATTAGGAATAGTCAATACTTAAAACAATATAAAAAAGATGACCTCTAATTATAGAAGCATGTATATATAATGTCATAATTTTGACCAACTTAACCAGGTTATTCAACTCATATATGTTTGAAATAAAAACAGTGAAAAAATATATAACAAAGTTTCATTTTTAGCTCATAATGTATATTTAGTATACATATATATATATATATATATATATATTATTATATATATATAAGATCAGAGACCACAAATGCGAATATATATATATAATTATTAGTGAACCTTATATGTGTAAACTAAACAACTACAACTAATTTATAACATTAATAATGTTAGCTATTGCTCAATAGGTATACCATATAATTAATAAATAAATAGATATTGGATATGTACATTATAATCCTCACTTACCTTAGATTTAATTAAATGGGTGATTATCTTAATTTTTTTATTTTTAATAAAGCTTTTAATAAATTGCCATTCAGAAAAACGCCTTCCTTTCCAAAGAGAGAAAAATTATCTAAAATTTTTAGTGGTTCGAAATATAAATAGAAAATGATTTAGTGTCGTTTTTATAAATTATATGAGCGAAACTATATATCCTTCGTATTAGATGTAAGCCCTATCGAGATTTCTACATGGTAGTAATATTTATTTATATATTATAAATTAATTGCATGTTGATATAAACATATGAACTGATATTGAAATGTGATCTTAGGAAATCTTTAGTATAACGTTCTCCATAATTAATCGTGAAATAAATAGGATATATATATACTGAAGTTTGAGAAAGTAGACATCAATTTATAAGTTTTAATCATTAAATTGATCATATCACTATATTTTAAACAATTAATATGGGTCAAATTTGCACCATATTTTAATACCATGGTTTTAATTTATTTATTTATAACAAACATTTAAATTAAATTAAGTGAGAGCGAAAGATATGATAAGTATGAATATGAAAGAGCTATTAAAATTATATATCCTAATATGTCATATTAGGGATGATTTAAAACTCTTATAGGATTTCCTTATATAAAAAAAATAATGAAATTAGGATGCCTATAAGTACTAAACACTTTGAGAATAATCTTATTTTATCTAACTATACTAATGGTCTATATTTTTTGACCCACTAAACTATTGGGTCTTCACCTGGATAATAATAGGGCTAAAATTAATTTTTCGCATAAACTACAATAACAAGAAAATAACGATGTTGGGAGAATGAATCTGATGATAGGTTGGGAACAAATATAGTTTTTACTAAAAGATATAAAGGGGTTGATTTCAGTATAAAATATGTTTAAAATTGAAGTATGTAAAAAAAACCAAAACTAAAAAGATTTATTGGGGATAATGCTTCATCATATAATTTTATATATGCAATTTACTGTAGATTAAACTGTAACTTATCCATTGAAGGTTGTTGTTTTAATTTGCAATATTCATGATATGTAAGTGCGTGTGTGTATTTTTTGTGTGCAAAAAACTGAATTTATTGCATGTTTTTAAATGATTTCTCAGATTTATTCCATACGTTGTAGAGCTATTGTGCTGTAGAATTAATTTAGAGTTAATTTTCTAATTATAAAATAATTGTTTGAACGTAAATAATTTAATACTTTGGTCATATAGTAATACTAACAATAATTACAATTTATATACTGATTCAATGGTGTCTTAAATAATTTTGGTAATTATTAAATAGTAGAAAAATTATTTAAGACAAAATATTTAGAGAAAATTACAAGTTTTAAATTACTTAAAAGCCTTTGAATTTTTTTGAAATACTGCTGTGAAAACAGCGCGATAAACATTTCAAATCAAATAGTAGAAAGAATCTTCAGAATAATTTAACGATGATTATGTTTACTCGATAATGCTAATCATCAGGTTATTATATATAATTTCTCATTTAATGGCCTATAATTTATACTATGACTGTATAAAGAGGTCTTTCACTAAAACTATTTGTCCAAATAACATAATTTTTAATACAATTAATTATAATTCAACTTTTACATTTGGTTCATTTTTACAGACCAATTAAGAAGACTACTTCTTTGAATAAACTTTGTAAGGTTTCAGGGAATGCTGATTTATTCATCAATTTAAAGCCTCTTTCTCCACCATTACTTTTGTTTTCCAATTGTGACCCCAATGCAATATGCTCATATGAAGACCGCTGTAATGTCAATTTTTTAGGCAATCAGTCAGGAAACTTATGTTAACATTTGTCTTAAAAAGGAAGAAGAACAGAGGAATGAGGTATGAAGTCTAAGTATATATATCAAAATTAGAGTGGAGAGAAAGTAAGATAATTTTTCAAAACTTAAAATGAAAGATTTTTAATTAAATATTAAATTATCAATATTTGTGTATGAGTTATACTAATAAATTTCATTCACATACCAACTGATTATATGTATTAATAGTTTATAAGATTACATGTAAAAATGAAACATGCAGGTGTATATAAACTTCTTTAATACTAAGAAGGAGTTTTATCCTGACGTCACATATTCAATAGTTAAGAAAAATTATCAAAAACTGTATAAAATGTAAATTAATGTATGGCAGAACTAAAATCTAATCAAACATACAATAAGACTATATGCAATATCCATCTCCAAATCTCTTTAGAGAATATTTCTTGACATTTCTGGACCTTTCTAATATAAAATAATAATGTAGTAGAGAAGGTTTACTTATGAATTAACTTGCACATATACCAGAGCTGTAAACCTTGTTCTACCTGTAAAAATGTCAGACATAAATTCAAAACTGCTCTTTATTTTCGCCTTTTTCAATTTCACTTCCTATATATATAGAGTGTTTGACTTATTGGATTTCCACAACTTTAATAGTTATGTAATCAGGGAGTAGTATAATTCAAGACTCAGTGCAAAATTATTAAAGCATGATAAATAATGACATTAGAGATGTAAAAAAATTTATTTACCACTCATAACCATAACAAAATTCTAAGATTTCACCGTACCTACTTTAAAGCTAGTTATCTTCTTAGGAGTGATTTAGTGGAATCTTTAGTCAAACAAAGAAAAACATTATTTATTAATTAATAGTTACTAAATGAAATAAAATTAATAATTTTAGAACAACAGTAGTTTTACTTATTTTTAAATATTAGGGAACGTACAAATATGCTTATTTAAATAAAAGGCCCTAGATATAGCATTTAAATCAATTATATTATAAGTAACCTACAGAAGGATTAGGCATAATTATCTACTAAATATATACTACATTTATGCTAATAATCTAAAACTGGAGATATTGGTGAATAAGATATTGAAGTATGTGATGTTAATGTTGTATTCATCTATATCTTATCAATATTTAATTATTTGAATAGAATGGTATGCGATCAATCAGCATGTAATTATAGAATTGGTCTATCTTAAATGAATATGTTATCAAGGATCAGTTATATTTGGCTTTTATCTATAAATATATCATGATATAATGAAATAATGAACATTGGATGTTATGAGGCTCTAATAAATTAGAATTCACTTAGTATCAACGAAGTCAGGATCCTGCTTGACCTTCTAAACAATTGCTTTGTTATGCTGAACCTAAACTTAAAATGGTAACACCAGCAACATTGGATGATCGGCATAGCGGCCAAAGATGTTTGACCCAAAAATTCATCAGCGTCCTGACGCGTTACTCAACTTATATTATAGGGGTTTATTATTAAAATCTTAAAAATTAATTTAAAAAAAAATATTGAGTAGGGAAGAAGTCTCTATGAGTACGCTGAATGTTTTTCTACTTTGTGAAATAATTTAACTAATTTATTAATGACTCTTGAATTATTAACAACTGAATGATGGACTTATTTTTATAAGGATTCATGTTTTATTAATTATTATTATTATTTATTATTTATTATATTATAATTTTATTATTATTTTTATTAATTTATTATTATTTTCTTTTTAATTTATGATTATTATTAAGAATAAAATATTTTAATTCTTAATTATTATTTATTTTAATTATTAATATATTATATTATTTAATTATTATTATTATTATTTAATTATTATTAAAATTTTTATTAATTAATATATTATTAATTTATTATTATATTTTTTATATTATTTATTATTATTAATTATTATTATATTAATTTATTTTATTTATTAATTTTTTTAAATTATTATTCATTATATTATTAATTACAAAAATTAAAATAATGAGTGATCTCTTATAAGTTTATGTTTAATTAGATTCAACGGTTTCAAATATTTATAAAAACTTGATTGATGTGTTTTTTGAAATAAAACCAGTGGTAAAACTTTTATGAATGTGATAATAATAGTTAATTACAATAAAAAAGTTATGAGGTAAAAATGCAGAGATACATCTAATACTTATTGTAATATGATCAATAAAATATGGGGAGTGTATATTAAAATTAATATTATTACTATAAAAGAGCATATAAAATGATAATTTTAGCTTGAAATGTTTAGGCTTATATTAAGAATAGAGAAATGAATCTCTACTTTCGAATTAGGGATTCTCTTTCCCTTATCTCAGAGGCTGTTGTTCCAGCTCTTGTTTATCTTCAAGGTCTAGGTATGGTAGCCTAGACCACTTACATTAATTATTATTTGAAAAATATAGAAAAGTAGGTATTAGTTTTTTTAAATATTATTCTTTTTTATTCAGTGGCACCACCGAGGAATTTCAATATAACTTTTATTTCGTTAATGTTTTCTGTTTATATGCCAGTTTCAGAACAGAAACATAGTCTACTGGCTCCAAGATATGTATTTTAAGGTCTGCACCTTTTCCATTGCAAATGTTGCAAGAGAGAGTAGGGCTGGGCTTTTTGCTAATCGTAAAAAAATCCAAAAGTCATAACAATGGACCTTTGGCGTCATGGCAAATTCCAAATACATTTTAGGGTGCAGCATCTATTATTAAAGGCTCTGTATGTGAGTGTAAATTGTTGTTTTAGTTTTTTTAATCGATTAGATATTATTTTTTATTTATTAAAAAAAAAATATAAATATAAATTTTATTATCCATCAAACTCACATTGAATAAAAAAGAAAAAAAATAATATAGTGTAGTGATATCTTTGATTTTGGTTTTAAGGTTATATATATATATATTATATATATATATAATCTATATATATATATATATTATATATATATTACTTCAGTATAATTAGAATATCACTAATATATCTATACGATTAACCATTTATTACTGCTCTCTCTTATCCAACATTTTATTAAATAGCGATACATCTATTCATCTTATACTCTTAGTATCTCCTACATAATATGTCATACATTGTTAGAGGTACCTCATATATCATTATACCACTGTTCACTTTTTCATTAGCCATATGTGGAGACCGCCACTCCTTATCCTGCATTTCTTTGCCAGTCTGGCCACCGTACATTTGATCCAATTTCCTTTCCATTGATATTTTCCTACCCATCTCACACTGTACTTCTCGCGCAGGCGATAGAACTTTCTTGACTTCTCTCTTTGATATCGCGCAAGGGTGGACAAGATCATTCAGTCGTTTCGCTCTGATTTCTGCGCTTTTTATTACGCTCTCCTATACAGTCCTGCGACCTACACTACACGACCTATTTTACTCTTATCTCGGGCATCCACTAGTTATATAACTCATTTCGTTGGTGTGGACTCAGTACTTGGCCGCGTCTTTCCATTGATTTTGGTCTCGAATAAATCTCTTTTTTTATCACAGTCTCTATATCTGCCTCGGTGCGTAGAGCATTGTGTTTGGTTGGGTGTGTTTTTTTGATTTGTTTAAGAAGAACCGTTTAGAGACTCACTACCTATTCTTTTCCCACCTTATCTATTGTACCTCGTTCCAATCCCTGAGTTATAAGTCATGGTTTTCCAAAGATCTTATTACTCCACTCCAATAGCACACATATTCCGTCTACCCGTTATGTATATGTTTTTTCTTTTTCTCTTTGTCTTGCTGCTTAGTGGCACGCATCAATATTGTCAGTTTTGCTCTCAGCACTTCATTACTCAGTACATATATATCATTCACTTATTAAGCATTCATTTTTGTTAATTTTTATTGTAATAGCCACCCTATACTACTGATCATACTCTACGTTCCACTACGGAGTAACCCAATCCGGTCATCTGCTGAACTCTCATCACCATCTGCCATTGCAGAGCCCCACCATCGCTTGAGATCATCTAATCTATCCGCATAATTATTCGCGTGAGTGTTTGCCACATGGCTATTTATTTGATCCATACCTCGGGTTATTCTTTCTTACCTGAATTATATGACTCTTAGCTTTTATTATTATCCGCTATTTGTTCCTTACTAATATTTGAACCTCGAGGGTCATTGTTTATTCGTTCATGTCACGTTAGAGATCTGGCTGATTGGTGTTTATGCATCTGATATTCCATCACTCTCACTACGCCACTCATAGTTTCAGGGTTTGAGTGACCTCTCTATAACATCTTATCATTAATGATCATGTTAGCTGCTCAACGATCTACCATCCTCCTCGAGTTATTTTATTACCTCCTTTTAGCACTTGACTTATGTATCATGCCTCATGATACACTTCACTCAGTTGTGTGATCCAGATCTACCCATGTTATGACGCAGCCATAATGCATATATATTATACTCCATTATTTGCTCTTAGACTAGCGTTTCTCAGCTCTGGTCATATATTGCAAGTTAATATTATTATAATGTTTATTATTATTATCTATACTCAATCACTTATTTATTTTTCTTATTTACTTGGAGCCATTGTAGGTCTATACTATTTCTACTCTCCGTCATGGTATTTGAAGATCATTTAGGAGATATTATATTTCATACTCTTAATTGCTTCTCTGATTAATTTTTATGGTTCTTCCATACATTAATTTACATTTTATGCAGTTATTTTTTTATTCATTTTCTTCACTCACTGAATATGCTGTTGGTTATCAACCTTCTTTCTATACCTATACTTCATTCCATATAGCTGCCAGTTTCTATACCCCTGCTGTTTTCATATATTTTACATGTATATTACTTTTATTTATTAAGTTTGGTCGCCATTTCATTTTTACAACCACTTTATGCTTTATTTTATATATCTTATATACGCTCTCAGTTTAGCATTTATACTTTTACCTTACTACATTTTTGTTTTTAATCCGCCGTTAGTGTGTGACTCACATTTGTTTTTATATTGATATCTATTATTGGGTTTCTTAACCACTATTTGATAATTAGTTATTTCTGCATTTCTATCTTGTTTTCATAACTATGCTATTATGTCAACATTCTAACTTTCTTCACTATTGACGCTATTGACATTTTGAGGGTACACATTGTGACACACGTGGGGTTTTCTACTAATCTTTAGCTTTATTATCATATTTTCTTACTTTGTCTGAATCTTTCCACCAATTTATTCTCAAATATTGTTCATTAAGTGGTTATATGGGAAATGGAAATTTCCTATATCATATATATATTACACTCTGTTATATTTTCTTTAGGAGAAAATTTGCATCTTAAACTTTTTCACATTTATATTATTGCCTATTTCACTCATGGCCCATTCACATAAGTGATAAGTATTTTACTACCTTCATCTGACCTCGCTTCCTACATCCTGGATTCTGAGATCCTCATCACCGATGCTGGTTATCGGTGTTTTTTATCCACTAATCAGTTTCTCTTACATTTCCAGCTGATTTATTAATTATGGTCCCCGTGGTGGCAATCGTTATCCTAGGTCATATATTGGGCAGCAGCCCTCTACCTTCACTGTCAGGCATGGCATGTATGTTCGACTAATATGCTTTTTGTCAAACCCGTCACATAGTGATCTGTAATTTATTTATATTTTTATCCACATTTAGTACAATTAACTCCATTAGTCATACTTAAGCCACTCACTAACTGAGCTACCTTTTTCTCACTCACTCACAATGTGTGACACCATTGTGCGTTCGACTTTATTTCTCATTATATTACAATTCACTTCAATATTTATATTGTTGGTTTCGTTGCACTATTGCGGTCCTCTACAAAGCAACAGTTTATCATGTAAAAATGAAAGTATATTCCACATTGTACATGTACACTGATTGATGTACGTAATAAAACGAACATATAGAGGTAGATGCACAGTTCGATCAGTGATTGACTGTGTTGTACATGATATCGCCACGTATTGCATCGTCTTATTTCCCGCTATAAGCACTTGGCGTTTTCTCTCCGTTCTGAGCATATGTCAAGTAAGGAGTGTCACCATTATTCACAGGGTTGTATATGGCGCACGCTATGAGTGACTCGATGGTAATGTCACACTTTTCTTCGTTATATATCGTAGCACCGCGTCCGACGCACCCTCGTCCGTTTATTCGCCTTTTCCGGGGGCAGAGCCTGTGTGTTTCTTTTTTTTGTGCGTAGCAATAACTTCTATGTCAGTTGCTCTTTCTCCTGAACAAGCTACTTTACTACCCGTGTGATTTACATATATATATATTCTTCCCTAGGGAAGAAAAAAATGTATTATGGCTAATTCTTAGCTCTTATCCTAGCTAGAGATAAAAGTCTCACTATGATGGTATCTCTCTATATATTCTAAAGTGGATATCTTTGCATACATATATTATACGTTACGTCATAAGTATCCCATCAAGTATACGTCATCTGTGCTTCAGAGATTTTGATCCAATTATTTACACATAATCACATATTATTTTAATTTTATTTATTTCTGTAACATCTCTAGACGAGAGCAGCTGAGGCGCGGGAGAGAGGGCAGAAGGGTGATCCAATTTCTGAGTATCGCACACAGCCCATACTAAGAGCGTTTTTTCCGTCTTTGTTTTTCAGTAATGAGCATAATCATCATCCTTTATTTTTTCGGCTTGCCTTTCCGCTGTGTTCGACTGCCATCAGCACTCGATCTCATTTGGACCCCCAGCTGTGCTTTGTGTGCCTTTCACAGTTACACTTTCCCATACACCTTGGTTCCTGTCTTGAGGCTTTCTCCGCTCATTGACTCTTTTAGCCACCGTCATTGATTTTATTTTTTATCTACGCGTTCTCCGCTTTTTCACTCTTGCGACTGTGTTGCTATTAGCCACTGCCCCTCGATCTTACACCTACATGGTACTTTCTGCATCCTTCCACACCACTATCACTTGTGATGCGCACATTGAACATCGGTTTGTTCTTTTTATCATGATACGAACTGCACAGTATCACTGTACCTATCTCTAGGGATGTTTTCACTTAAGAATCCAGTGTTGTGCAACTAGTAACTATCATCACACTCTTCACCTAACGAACTTAAGAATGTTAATCTGAATTCGTCCAGTAAGCTCGGAGGGGCACGTGTATCTTCTCTTCAATTACTAATCAAGAAGCCTCTGGCATATCGAAGTAAAAATACTACATTTTCCCTGCTCTTAACCTATTGTACTCTTCATCTCTTTAACTACATAAATAATAAAATATCTTCTCATCTATCAATCGTTCAAAAGGTAGATCCCAACCTATATATAATGTCAACTATCGCCAGCCACCTCATTGCCATCCGTATATCTCGCCGCCCGCCCTCTGAATGGTACTACTATCTTTTCATCCTTTTGTTATTCTCTTGTTTGTTTAACTATATTATTATATTCTATTTTGTTGTATGCGACTGCAAGTCGGCACATCATTTAGACGTAAGCTTTCCAGTTTTTCTCACTGCTCGTGTCGTCTTTCGTTCCTTACTGATGTTGATGCCACAGGTTCTCTTTCCGTCCCACTGCCCTCCTCTGTACAGACCAATCTGTCTGATGGCTCATCGGTTCCTTCAATTATATTGTTTGCCAGTTATTTAGTGTATTATTATATGTCCTACCATGGCCAGAGAGCATCCACCCGCTTATCTGATCAGTATATTGTACCTACGTAATCACAGACCCCATCTTTGGGAGTCCCGGTCATCCAATCTCCCCTACTCTCATTATCTCCTCGCCTCCCGTCCACTGACTCTCAGATATGTATAGTGTGAACTGCACCACTACTACCCCTCGTCTGTTTTTCACCTTTTATCTACTGTGCGATCATTTCATTCTACTTATTCTTAGGTTAACTATCTTCCCTGCTTTTGAGCCTGTCCCTGTCAAATTTTGTTCATTATTGTCGTTTGTGTCAACTCCTTTCGCCTCCTATTCTTCCGGACACGCCATATTTACGGTGTTTCAATGAGGGATCCTTTATGCTCCTTACGAAATAGGGTTAACTTAAGCTCTCAGTGTTTGAGAATTTGGCACTCTCTATCAATATTATCAATGTCGCAAATATCGAAGAAGAACGACGGTCTATGTCGAGTCTCCCACTCCCCGTTCAGTTCTTGAGTTTCATGGCTTTTTAACGGACCTGCTCTGCACTTACGCCTGTTTTGTTTCGGTCACTTGTTAACTCATATAATGAGTTTTGCACCATCAAATGGCTCGCCTTCTAACTAAACTGCAATTGTGTTGGTCACCATTGCCGCATTCGACTAGTGTTATCACTATTAGCTGCGATTATGTCACCGCCTCTTCCTTTCCAGCAGCTGCCGCCTACCCTACGTTATCCATCTCACGCCAGGTTATCCCTCTTCGTCGTTCTCCTCCTCCCTCCCCTGTATGCTGCTATTATTTATTCAGTGCTACCATGACCAATGGACACGGGTCCATCTCCTCACCACGCAGTGCCTACCCCCCCCCACACATCATTTATCAGCACTACCTACCTCCTTTCCTTTTTCTCTTTTGCCCCCCACCCTGGCTTTTTTGTGTCTCCCTTCCCCGGCATTTCCTCTGGTGCACCAGCCCTCTCCACCCTCGCCATACCAGCGCTACTCTTCACTTCTTCGTCGTGTTATGCATTCCACATCTGTTATTTATTCACGGTCCTGGCCCGCTCCAATTCTTTGTGCTAGTTAAGTTGGTTGGTTTTTCATCCCATAGGTTCGACCCTATCATTTGATTCTTGTCGTTTCCGTTCCTGTTCTCACCATACTGCTCCTCTGCGCTCACTGCACAACGTTAAGTTCATTCATTTTCTAACCTGTTATTTATTTCCGGTTCGTCATGATCTCTCTGGTTAAAGTACCACTTTTCTGCCATTATTGCGATAGATGGTTCTCACTTTTCGCGGCTAATTGGATCTATTTCTTCTTTCTTACTAAGTCACTCTAGCTTTCACTCAGATTAGCCTCTATCTTCTTTGGAGCACCTACTTTTTTTCAATCTACATCGACTGTTTACTGTCCATTCACTGATTATCCCAACGAACTCATTTCATTCTAATGCACAATTAGGTGTTTAAGTAGTGTCATGTTTAGCTCTGAGACATTAATCTTTCGGTCACGCTTGCCAGTTCTCCTATTTCTCACTCACATTTTTATTTATCCGACGAGACCTCAATCGACTTACCGATATATGACTACTCCTTAAGGTTAATATTTGAGTTCTACGCCATTAGTTGAGTACTCATTCTTCCATTAGTCACTTCCATTTATTTTCCTATTTGACACCATTTTTGCTCCTGCGCCTGCTCGTCACTTTCTTTCCATCTTTACACTTATGCATTTTTTCTTATTTATTTCGCCCGTCACGCTTCCTCACGAGTGCATTAGGGCGTGACTGTTTGTTGCTCAGCTCTATGCTGTCTTTCCTCTATGTATCATCTAGTAGCGCCCTACATTCGACTATTATAGTTTCTCGCGATTTTAATTCCCTCATTTCTTTTATTTCTAGGCTAGCTAGTCTAGCTCTCGGTATTGTGGTCTTGGTTCCAGTACGCGCAACTGCCTTTCTCCTTTGCATGCGAGAGGTATATACTTCTCTACTGGTGTTTGTTTATAGAGCACGGGCACGAAGTGGACACACATCAATCTTATTATTATTATTTAGCTTATTATATACTCATAAGTAATACTTTCAGACTCTTATAATTTGTTTTCTCAGATTGACTCCATTTTACACATTAGCATTATTTCAGACTGTCCAACTTTATATTTCATCTTTTATGTGCTCCTGTTTGTTTGACTAATATATATATTTCTCACGCCCCGACACCATATCATCTCACCGCAGTGCAGGTAGGGATACTGACTGGTATTTTTTTGTAGCAGTGTGGTTAATAGTTCGGGACAGTGTATAGTCAACTTTTCACTCCTTGTTCCATTTACAGGCCACATTACTATAACATCCATTTGCTACTTTGTCTACATACGTGGTGGCTTATAACTCTGTGCATAATTCGTTCCCCCACACTCAAGTAGATTGCATATATTGCTAGAATTTTAGATGTGTCAAATTACTTTAAGTCTTTGTTCAGTCTGGGGTCTAGCAGATGAGCATTAGGTCCTTTTGTGCTCTATATACATCCCTGCGGCGTGCCTGCTGTCCCATTTTTTCCACTTTATCTGAGTTTTAGACAAGTTAATTCTGCCATCAGATGTGTACCAGACTATGTTGCTCTATCGCCAGGATTTAATCTACATCCTAAGTGTTCTGTCGACTCGCACTTTATTCTTGTCTTCGAGATGCTGTCTCCGAGTGTTTTGCCGTTGGGCACTATCCAGCACACACCATGTGCGATTCCTCCATCTGCGTGTTTCTGGGCCCATGTTTGCTGCACAACCCCTTTGGTTGTTGTTTCACGTTTTGTTTTTTGTCTGTTGCTCCATCATATTAGTAGCTAGCTACTGGTAACTTTATCACTAACACTAATTTCTAATTCATGAGATGATTAAACACTTGTGTCATGTCTTTTACAGTTTGTTATTTGTCATTATCATACATCATCTTACCATCCCCACTTTCTTTCGAAATGTCACATTCATTTCCTTTATCTAATACAAGAGCAATTACTATGTGTATGCAAGATCTATACTTGGGTTTGATTTGCTCTGCACCTATTCCACTCCGTATTGGTGACTCATACCTTAATCAGTTACTTTTTAGCTATAATTAGTCTTGGCCAGTCTCACTCATGTTGGTCGGCAGAAACAGGCTAATAAGGTGTCGTCAGCGGAGCTTATTTTTTTTTGCTGTAGTTTCCAGAATGACGAAATAAAATAATAACACTAAATCACAATTTTCACTGGAGTTACTATGGCCATCATACATTCTTTCTGCAATCGGGCTTTTTCTGTTTCCTTTTAGACGTAGGGTGAGTGTGCTACAACTATGCTACGAATGTTCAGCGATTTTAAGTATCGGTTACCTACCCTGGATTATCATGTCCTCCCAGTTTTTTAATACAATTTGATAGCTACATTCGGTTGTACCCTGCTCGCACACAATTCACGGCACGCTGGCGTTACGGGTCATTTATAACCACCATTGCGCACACATTCACTATGACATTCTTAGATGATCAGCTCTCCATACAGTGTGGCTGGGCCTTCTATTTCTTTTCCTAGTTCATTATGTGACGCATGCGTGAACTAAGCGATATTGTTTTTTCCACCCATATTTTAGTCATTTAGCTCTGCTTTCCAACTGTGCATTTGGGTCAGTCCGTACGAGATATAATGTCCCTTTCATAGGATAGTGCACCTCTGTCAGTCTACATTTTACCATATTGTTATAACTTACTGTACGGCTACTTGGCACATCTCGTAACTCTCATTCTCACTTCATTGACACACTCGCTAATATCCGTTGATTTTTTATTCATTCATCTAGTCTACGGAACGTATGGTTCTATCTTTGTTTCCGCAGGTCCCCACCCTTGGTTGCCCCTATGACGGTTGGTGTTTCTCACCCACTATTTCTTCATTCTTTTCACTTCTACCTTTGGAGTCTACTAACTCTCGCTTTGTTCTCTTCCTCTTTTTTCCGTTCATCAATGCAACCTCCCCAAGCACCTATGACACTGGTTTAAAACTTCACTTCTTCACCACAATAAACAAATCGCAAAAGCATCAAGCAGAATGTCTGTTTTGTTACATTTGACCAGCCTCTCTACCTTAAGGCACGTGCGATAGTGGCCTCTTTCCTTCCATATTCCGATTTTGGCATAGTCATAGTACGGTTGGAAGGGTTTCATCTTCTCATATCATTCTTGGGAGCCATTGGCTGCATTATGAGTGAAAGTGAGCTGCAAGAGTTATTCTGCGCGTTGCTTACGCGCAAGTATCAACAGAAAAAATGATGGCTGGTCGTGTTTATTCAAAGGTCAGTTTCGGCACCATATGCCTTTTTGCATTTGGCTCTCTCGCACAGGTTAATCTTCAACACAGAATGAGTGACAATGAGTACCACCAATCAGCACCTTGAAGAGGCCGTCTACTCGACCAAGACGCCTTGGAAACCCTTGATTCATGAGAACCTTTGAAGCAGATGTTTGGCACAGAAAAATTGAACCAGCTGGAGCTTATAATCGGTCCCACTGCCAAAGTTAATGGATTCTCTACTTCAACATGACTACCTTGATGAAGCCACAATAGTATCGGTTACCAGGCTGGAGAGAGCGATGGATGGGGACATAGTGTGAGATCTTACCTGCACACCGGCGGACGCGCGGGGACGTGTGTATGGTGTAATAGAGTATCTATGCCTTACTTATATTCGAGGTACTCACACTCACGATCGTTTATGGCATGTAGTGAATGTGATTCCATACTTGAGATGTTGGTGATGGGCCCACCCTTTATTTAACGTTTCCTTCGTTCATAGAGGAGCGAGGTTTCTTCATCTACGATTATTATTACATATCATGATATGTTATTACTGGTCGAAGCTGGGAGGCATTAGTGGTTCTTTTAACTTTTCTCGATCGCTAACCCGGTTATGAGGTCGCGAGCTCATATCTATATATCAATGTAGTATACAGCCTGTGACTGGTGCCATTCCCATTGAGAGAGACAAGATCAAAATATTGTGTGCACACACAAGAAGACTACTTGAGTATTATGTTTGGCACGGTCCTCTTTCTTGCGGATCGTGACATTTGGGTGGTGCATATTCATGATATTGCGCTATTTATTTTATTTCAGTATTCTGAATACTGGGTTTCTTTTGGTTGTAGAGTGGGAGTTCAGTCTTGCCGTGTGTAATTCAGAGACGTATGGTGCCAGTCGAGACGCTTGAACTAGGCTATTTTCCTTTGCAGGTTGGATACGGAGTATATTTGCTCGCATTTCATTGATCAGGGACTAAGTCTGTTCTATCGGTCATCATGGAAAGATATGGATATTATGCATTGGCAAGTATCCTGCAGAAGGTGCTTCTACAGCTCGTATTTTACCGGATCGCGTCCGTCATATTGTATATAACAGACTACAGTCCACATCTCTGATAGTATTGCTATGTTTTTATCTACTTGCTTACCGTCAGATGCCCCAGTTTGACTCGACGCCCATACGATGCTTAGTATCAGTACGGTGCTTTCGTCACCTTTTTGTGGCTCAGTGTTGCCGCGCATTCACCCATCTTACATTCCATATCTTTCGCACCTTTAAATGTAGTATTTTTACTATATGCACTTGTTGACTAGTTAATACACTCCGCTGCAGGGGTCGAAAGGTGGGGTATGTGTATTGTATCCTTCCTGTGACAGTGCTATACTACATAATTCCACATACATACAGTTGAGACACCCCACGTACTGCTCTATACGGTATCTTTTTGATTTTGATGTGAAGTACCATCGGACGGAGGATTGTTTCTTATGATGGGTGCTTCGCGTCGGATTTGATCATGAACTTCTGTGCGATGCATGTTTTTCATCACTTCCTGATAAGCATATTTATACTGCGAATGTTCGAGTCTTGTCAGTTGAGTACTCTTTCATGTGGGAGGTATTTGACCTTCTCATTTGCATTCCGTCAGGTTTACATCATCTTTCATATGTTCCATGTAGAAAATTTGTTGATTTTATGGGTACCACCTGCTTTTTATGTATCAGACACAACTGGCAGCCTGAATTCAGCTTGGAGATTCACTCCACTCAATTGTCCAGTTATCAGAGCGAGACTTACATGTTGTTGGAACAATTCGTTGCGCTCGTAAGTTATCTACTCAACTTTGCCGTTCAAGTCAGCATTGTTCAATTACGTAACGTTTTCCATGTAGTAGTTACTAATCATCAGCGTTGTGTTTACCCAATAGTACTTAATGAACAACAATCAAGTTTGTCCCGAATAAAAAAAGAGTAAATACGATGAGTATCGATTTGCGATTTTCTATGATTGGGCAAGTATTTCAATGTATACAGTGTGATTCCTTCATGTAGTAGCGGGATTCAGTTGTCAGTCTGAAATCAAGGATTGGCTTATTGACGGTTTCATGCACATATTATCAGCATGTCTCAGAATCCACCGCTACGTGAATGATAAACCTCATATTATTATCCTAAGAGTTGTAGCCGTGTTGTTGCGGGCTTCACCGCCAGCAGTCGACATCTATTTCTCTTGTCAGGTTTACGCATACTATTTAGAACTGTAGCCACATAACATCGGCTTCTATAATCAAGGAGAGTCATTTTCACTATATCGTATTAAGTCTGGTGGTGAGTGAGCTTTACTTGATGTTATTTGGGTTCGTTCTGTATAATTGATTTTTAGGTTTTCGCTGGGGCTTTAATTTCACTTTGCCCCATTTTCTTTATGTAGTTTCGCAGGCTGACTTTTGTATCTCCGTTTCTGATGTGGCGATCAGGTGCTTATTTCGGTTCTTCCGTACGATGATTGGTAAATACTTAAGCTAGATTGTGAGATGTTGTTACTTTCGATTTATTATTATGCATTGAGTTTGACTGCCTCCATGTCATGCATTATTCATCTGGTACTGCTCACTCGTTCATGCCATCACTTGACATCACATACTGTGCGTGGATATCAGGAGTGTTATTATCCGATTGATTATGCTTCGTCTCTATTGGGGTAAAGTGAAGTGCTCATTAATCTTTGTTCCCTAGTACTATTATTGGCGCTATAGGTTTTGATCCCTACTTCCGGAACATTTACGATGTTTACTCAGCGGTCTCGTCCTGTTCAAATTGAATCAGGGTCTCTTTTGTTGCCCTACACCGGGTTGTGTGGATTAAGCGTAAACAGTGTATAAGACGAAATATCTTTTGCATCCAACATATGCTGTACTCTCCATAATAGAGATTCTTGTAGAACGAATGCGATCTCGAAATCATTGAGCGTTGTCTCTTGTGATCATAAGCAAGTATATACATAGGCTCTCGTTTGCAGGATTTTCACTACAGTTGGAGGCATTACTCCCATCGGATATAATACGTCGTCACATGCGAGTGGTGGTTAACCTGTTTTGTGAGAGCTGGGGCTCTTACCGTTACATTGCTTGGCCCAGGTCTTCCATTTTTTTTTTGGTTTTCCTATTATTTGCTTTTCTTTGTTTCCTTCCTATGTTTGAAAATTGGTTTACGTATGCAGAGAATTGCCTTGCAGTGTAGCATTTTATTATTATTTGTGTTCAATCCCCAAATGATAGCTTGAGTATGCTACGCAGTTTTGTTATCTGTTTAATGGTCTGGTTATTCTCCTCTCTCTGCCAGTAGTTCTTTCTGCTTACTCTCATCTTCTAGTATTTACACTTGGGTCTACTGCACTCTTCTGTCTCTCCAGGTTTTTATTCTTTTATTTATGTGTAAGATGAGCTTCTATCCCATCAGACTTATAGAGTGTGGGTTTGTTTTTCTGTGAGATACGCCACTTGGATTTTTACTACTTCCCCACTGTCTTTGACACCTCATCTGGTTCCTGGCACGCCTCAGTCCCTTACTCTATATTACTATCCATATTCCATAGAAGCACACTAACTCGTCATTTACCTCCAGCATTACATTTTGCCCTCCCCAGTATCATACCCAGTCACCACCGCAGTACGCTTTCATTGGAGAATTATGCTTCTTCCTTCATCTTCTGACTTTACTGTGCTCGTACCGCACTTTCTGGTCGTGCTTCTATTTACATACCGCTGTAGTGAGACTGCTTTTTGTGTGCCACCACTCTTATTTCCCCAACCTTAACAGATTTATTCCGTTCTCGCAGCTTTTGCTGTATTTGGAGTTCAGTGTCTCCTAGACTGTTTGCCAATTTACACTATACTTTCACCTTTTCCAACTCTTAATTACTTTTCTTGATTCATGTATTGTTGGATTATTAATGAATTACACTTGACGAGGGACCATCCGTGGCGGCTCGTGTACCTTGGCATGGCGGGGCTGTAAGGTTTATTTATATATAATATATTCTATATCTTTCTCTCTAATATATATATATATTATCTCTCTCTTCATCTATTGTGTAATTTTTATTATCTTTCTTTCATATACTCATCTATTTATATATCTGTAGTCGTTTGAAAATCTTTTGCAACTTCACTTTTTTCACTCTTTGATGTAAGTTTGATCCTATTCCAAACTTTTTTTTTTTTCAATATCGAATTTATGGAGGTTTCGAATTAAAAAAATTAAAAAGGCTTTGAATACTCTCTTAAGATGGAAATAATTATAAAAAATCATTATCTTTCTAAAAATTATATCTGATAGGATTATCTCACGGACTATTACCACTAAATTTTTATATTTGTGTGTAAATGTGTGCATAAGTATTAAGAATTTTTTATATTTTTTAATATACATTGACTTCGAACACATTCGGTAAAGCAAAAGTCTAAAATAAATTGTATGTAGAGGTGTTAAATTTTAGAAACAATGAAAAGACGTATTGCCTGCTTATCTAGTATTTGGTCTCTCTCTCTCCTCTTTTCTCTTTCTCTCTTTATATAGATAATAATATATAATAATATATATTTTAATATATTTAATAATATAGTATATATATAATTATATATTTATATATATATATATATATATATATTATCTATATATAATATTTAAATATATATATATTATTATATATTCTATATATATTATATAATTATATATATATATTACAGGGTTAATTATTTTTGCATATATTTTCATATGTTTTTTCTGCCAAAAAAATAAACACAAGAAGCTTCCCCTAAATGCGAATAAACTGACTTTAGTGTCTCTGAATCTCTATATACAAGTAAAAGAAGGACATTACATGGACAAATCTAGCAACTCTGTAAAATTTGAACCTTAATTTTATATGAGAAAAACTTCAAAGTTGCTATGAAATAATAGAAGCCGAAATGGAAATTATAAAGTATCTATACGAATTTTGAAATTCTTTTTTTCGTATATTGCTATATTTGTCTTTTTTAAAAATTATAAAATTGGCTTATTTTGGGGCCGCAAATATAGCCCAAATTTTTATTTAATTGAATATATTGAATAATAATCGTAACGCCACAATTTACAGTGGAAGCAGTCTTGTTATTTTTCTTCATTTGATTACTATATTTTATGTACTAATTGTTAAAAAAAAATTCAGTACTTTTGCAATATTTAAAAGTCTATCAACATCCTATGCCTGGAATTTTTAATTTGGAGGGGCTGCAGCCCAAGTAGCCCATAAGACGAGCACACTGGGGACTTATAAATCATAGCTGAATTTATTGAACCTGCAATGTGAAAACACCGATACTTTTCATCATCGTGAAGGATCTCAGAATCCTAGTGATTATGTTAATCGTTTTCTATCAATCGTGAAAAGAGAACCTTTTATTTAAATGGGGTATATTTAATATAAAAATGAATGTACAATAATGTCACTCTTATATATAATATTAAGATTTTTAAATATTTATCATTTCAACTTTTTCTTTGTACCCTTATTTATTAGATAGGTTTTCTTCTTTGAATAAACTATTTAACAGTTTACACTATTGTAAGAATTTATTCATATTTAAGCTTAGTACGAGAAAACGCCACTTTTTTTTCCCACATTTTGAGCCAAATGTCATAATGCTCATATGAAGAAGTTGTTAATGTTCATGGAGTGCAATATCAACAAGAAAATTTTTCAGAAACATATCAATATTTAATAGACCCGAAAAGAACAAAGAATAAAATTTTGATGCTCCAGTCACTATTTTTCCTTGATAAAACATATAATTATGGTTAAGAGTAAATTTGCAAACTTAGATGCTGATTTTAATAAAAAAAATCCAATTTTGTTGCATAAAATCATTCATTAACTGATATAATATAATTAAAGATTACATGTAAACATGAAACATGCAGGTGTATATAAACTTATATAGCTATAATAAGAAAGAAGTTTTATATTCCAACATTCGTTTAAGCAAAATATAAAAAAACTGCATAAAATGATTAATGTATGGCAGAACCCTAAAAAATTAACCGAACCATTACAAAGATTATAAAATATTTTTTTTAATTCATTTAGAGAAATTTTTAAATCAAATTCAATAACATTTATAGTAAAAATAAATAATGTAGTAGAGAACGTGTTTACATTTAATTATAATTGTCACTTCTTGAGGGCAAACATTGAAAAATGTAGATAATAATGCTTATTTCTGCTTTTCAAATTTCATGTGTTTGAATTGGGGATTTCCCAACTTAGTGTTAGTGATCAGGGCAGTAGTATCATAAGCTCAGTGCAATTATTAAAAATTCTTGATGATGTAGATGTTTAAATTATTTACTCTCCTAATGATAAAATTCTAGAATTTTCACCATACCTGGTAAAGCTAGTTTTCTAGGAGGTTTAGTTGATTTTTGTCAAAAGGTGAAAATTATTATACAGTGCTATAGGAAAAAAACATATTTCAGCAGGAATAGTTTTCTTTTTAGCTTGAAAATATATGCTTATAAATAAAGGCCAGTAGCATTTAAGTCAGTATTAAGAAACCCTGAGGTGGATCAAAATATCCCATTTGCATTAACACCGAGATATTGCTGAAAGGATTTGAGTTTCAGCCATGGTTGTTTCTTCTCATTTATTTCATGATGGTGTAGATCATTCAGATGATCTGATTGTCTCTTTGTGACTTGATCAGGACAGTTATATTTGCTTTTCAAAATCAGAAAGTTGAATTATTTGAATGATTTGTACTATGATGATTATTTAGCAACTTACATATCTTGCACTAATCGCAGACAATATAAAATAAAAAACATATTTCACTGGAATCGGAGATATTGTTGCTATTAGAGAAAAATTTACTAATACTTTTACAGTATGGGAACAGTACAGATTTGAAAAATCATAGTTTAGGAGAAACTGTTTTTGTTAAATTTTACAACCATAACCAAAAATTATTTATCAAAATGAATTTGATTGTTAGTCTTAATCTTCCACTTTCATGAAATCTCTGCCAGAAACAGTTCACACTAATGATAAAAACTATGAGCTGAAGTAGAGTAAAGGGAACGCTGTAAGTTAATGTAGAGGTACATAAAGCTCATAATCAAGAGCACTTTAGTATTCGCAGTGGTATCAAGATGGGTTTTGTGTTTTCTGTAAATAGAGAATTGTATGTGATTTGAAGATAAATCCTAATTAAATTTATTAAAATTTAATTTAAAACTCTTAAATTTTTTATAAAGAATTTAATTTTGGTCTCCTCCCAGTGTCATTAATATACTTGTATAATGTATTATTATGTTCTTATAATGTTATTTTTTATTTTTATATCTATATATATATATTTTTATATTATATTATATTTATATATATATATATATATATATATATGTCGATTATATTATATATATAATATATTATATATATTATAATTATATTATATATATAATAGACTATTGTATTTTTAGGCCTTTCTCGTTTTGAATTCAAATTGATACTACGAAAATTCATCTGATTTTTTTATCCTTTTTTTTAATAATAAAATAAATTTTTTTAATAAAATTTAACTAAAATACACATGGCTTAATATGAATGCCTAAATGTATGGAATTTGCCATGACGTCAAAGGTCCATTGTTATGACTTTTGGATTTTTTTACGATTAGCAAAAACCCACCCCTACTCTCTTTGCAACATTTGAGCAATTGGGAAAAGGTGCAACCTAAAATACATTCTTTGGAGCCAGTATATTTTTTGATTTGCCAAACGGGACAAAAAGAAAGCTTCAGCTATTCACTAAAGTTAAAATCCAACTTTATGCATGTTATAAAAAATAATAATATTTTAAAAAACTAATACTACTTTTTTTCTATATTCAAATACTGATTAATGTGTGTTGGCTACCATACCTAGCTGAAGATAACAGAGGCTTGGAACAAACCAGATAGGAGAGTATTCAAATTGAGGATTTCTTTTCCAAAAGGGTAAGATTTAAAACTAAATTCTTTAGCTTTGTGTCATTTAGTTTATTGCCCTCCATATTTATTATGGCATGAAAATAATTATATTTACTAAATTATTATTAATTTGGTTACTTAAAAGTTTACTATCTAAGTTCAAAAAAGGATTTAAGAGTCAGGTTTTCGTTTTGATCTAATATAATAATATATAAATATATCATATTATAATAATAATAATATAATAATAATAATAATAATAATAATAATAATAATAATAATAAATAATAATAATATAATAATAATAATTAATAATAATAAAATTAATATATAATCATAATATAATATATATAATAATAAAATATAATAATAATATATATAATAATAATAATAATATAATAATAATAATAATAATAAATAATAATAATAATATAATAATATAATTAATAATAATATAAAATATAATAATTAATAATAATATTATAATAGAAACAGGAACTAAAAAATCCTTTCAGATGGTTCATTGGTTTCAAAACGGAAGTATAATTGGTAATAGTTTCACAGAAGAGGAAGAACATATATAAGTTGCTTCTTTCCTATTTTTTTATAAATTTTTTTATGATTAATAAAACCTATAAATAGTTGTAAGTTTTTATAGTAAAAATTTTAAAATCACTATACCTAGAAGAATTCCTCTTTTAAATTCTTTCTTCATTAAGTTAGTTCATAATATATTTTTCTGTGAAAGGTATTGTAAGTTTGCTAAGAATTCATCATAGTACAAATCATTCAAATAGATTTCACTTTTCGTATTTTTGAAAAGCAAATATAATGATCTGATCAGGTTAATAGGAGAATCAGGATCAATCTGAATGATCTGCAACGCATCATCAATAAATGAGAAGAAATCACATGGTTGGATCTCATATTTTTCACCATATCGTTTGTACTATCTTAATAATGGAACAAATCTACAGTTACATATTATTGAAGCTAAATTAACTACCTTTTATTTATAAGCATATTTGCTTCCCTAATTAATAAAGAAACTCATCATGCTCTATATATTTTTTCTGTAGCAACTATATATATGTTTTTTCACTTGTTTGACTAAAGATTCCACTAAACCTAGAAAACTAGCTTTACCAGGGTACGGTGAAAATTCTAGAATTTTTTATGTTATGGAGTGTTAAATAATTTACATTATGTCATTAGAAATCTTTAATTTATGCCACTGAGTTAATTATACTTCCCTGATCATACTAAGTTGTGGAAACAAAGTCAACCCATGAATTGAAAAGGCAGACATAAATGCATTTATTATCTACAATTTTTACATAGAACAGGTTTTACGCTTGGTAATGTGCAAGTTATAATTTTGTTAACCTTCTCTAACTACTTATTTATTTTTATATTAAAGGTCCTATAGGATCAAGATATTTTTCTAAAGGATATGTAATTTTACATTCTATAATTTTGTAATGGTTTTGATTATTTTTATGGTGGGCACTTCATTTACACTTTTACGTTTTGCCTATTTTTCAGGGTTTAAAATTTAGTTGGAATATAAAACTCCTTTCTTAGTATAGTTAGAAGTTTATATACACTGCATGTTTCATTTTACTGTATTCTTTAATTGTTAATAGTTAGTGATGATTTTTTATGCAACATATTGGATTTTTTTTATTAAAAATCGCATTTCAGTTGAAAATTTCTTTTCTCTAATTATATATTTTTATCAGAAAAGATTCAGTTGTTGTGAACAAAATTTGTTTATTTGTTCCTTTTTGGATTTTTTAAATATTGATCAGTTTCTAGAAAATTTTTGTTGATATTGCTTAAAAATGACATTACAAGTTTCTTCATATGAGCATATTGTTTGGGTCACAATTGGAAAACAAAGTAGGGTTTTTCTATGTTTTAGCTTTAAATTATGATAAATTTTCTTACATGCGTGAAAACTTTAAATATTTATCAAAGAGAAAACCTATCTATTTAAATAGGGTAAAGAAAGTTTGAATATATAAATATTAAAATATGTATTATTATTATTAAGGGGATTATTGGAACAGTGACTTTTACCTTTCATTTTTGATATTTAATATGGCATTTAAATTAAGTGAATTTTTAATCTTGTATGAAACACATCGAGTAACATAATTACTAGGATTCTGAGATCCTTCCAATGATGAATGTTATGGGTGTTTTTCCACATGCCAGTTTCAAAAATTGCTTGATTATTTATAATGGTCCTTTTCTTTCTATTTTTTAATTTTTTTCTACTTTATTTTCTAATCCATTCAGTGTTCCATTGAATCAGTTAATAAATGTAATTATTTTTTTTAAAGTGCGAAGTATTAGTTAAATTTAAACTTATCTATTAGACACTGAATCTAATTTTAAACGAAATAGCTTACAACTGGAATAGATTGTTTTATTTTTGTTGAAATTATTTATTTTTAGCAAACAAAAATCCATACTATATCTGTTTTTGCAATATAAGACCTACATATGTCCTTACTAGCATCAGTAATGCTATAATATTATATGAGGAAGTCATCCCCAATAAATTTTTTTAGTTCTGGTTTTTTCTTTTAATTTACTGTACCAAATATTTTATATTCTTTTAGTAAAATATATTTGTTTTGTGTCATGTTATTTTATGTATTTTGTGTTTATGTAAAAATAACATTTAGCTGTTTTTCCAGGAAGCCAATAGTTAAGTGGGTCAAATAGACATTTATAAGTAGAAAAATAGATTCAAAGTGGTTTGCTTTGGATCCATTTCATTATTTTTATATAAGGTAATCATTATAAGTATCCACATAATCCTAATAACAAGGATCATTCAAAATAATCTTGGTGAATTGTTACTCACTATATTTATTTTTTAACTCTGGTATTACTATGAGATTGGTTGCAAATTGCCCATATTGTTAAATATCGTATGACATATTTATGATAACTAGAATGATGTCATTTCAAATCAGATGTATATCTATGTTATCATATAGGAGAGGTTATACAAGATTTCTAAGTTCAAATCAAACTCATCATATGTATACATGAATTTAATTTATATAAATCTCTGAGAATCGAGGGCTAATTATACGAAAGGAAGTCGCATTAATTTATAGGAAAAGACATAAATCATTTTCTTTTTATTGTTCGAACCATCCAAAATTGAATTTTTCAGTTCCTCAAGGCAATTTATATTGTTGAAGGCTTTTTTCAATGTCAAAAATTAAGAAACTTTATTAATCTAAGTAGTGTTATGGATTATTCCAATCTTTATTTTAATTAGGTCTGGAAGTCTACATTATTTATGTGATAAATGTTGGTTGGTTTTTATCACATAGGTTCACAATATATAAATGTGCATTTTGTCGTTTCTACGTGATCTCTAAATATTTATGAGCTAAAAATGAAACTTTGTTTTATTTTCACTGTTTTTATTTCAAAGAGTCATGATCACTTGGTTAAGTTGGTCAATTATGACATTATTACGCTTCTAATTTTAGAGGCTCTTTTTTTATATTTAGTTTGATGATGTCATAGTTAGTCAAATAAAAATTATTTGACAAAAATTTTATTAATTAATTTATTCCATAAACAAGGCATAATCATTCACCTGTATCATATCTACATGTGTATTGGTACCAAGTGTTTTTATAAATTTATGTTAGCTTGAGAATTTTTTAGTACTTCAAATTATCAATAATTTAATAATCTTTTAAATTTTTATCCTTACTAAATCGTCTCCATTAAGCTAGTATTATTATTTTGAACTAGAGATGAAATTGAGTAATCCATTCTAGTCATTCAATTTGTTTCATTTTGGACATTTTTCGGAGTAAGTCGTGCCCTGCTCTGTAATTTCTTTATCTCAAATATGAATTTTTTTAATTTATTTTTAGTCCCCAGCTATAAGATTCTAAGAGTGTAATATACAGTGAGCTGTTTTTGTTAAACCCATAATGACATGCATTTATTGTAGTAATGTGGGTCATTCGACATAATGTATATGGATTTCGCTATTAATTTTTATTCTTAGGTGCTTATCAAGCTAAAGGTATTTTTGTTCATCAAATGCCTTTACAATTTGAGGGGAAGGTATATTCCTGTTTTCTAACTGTGGACTAACAGCTTCTCAATCAATATTTTTATTTATTTTTACATAATTTCTTTAGAAAGTTTGGTAATATCTACTTTCATTGAAACCTTTTATGTTAGCATTATTCAGACTGTACAACTTTATATTTAATTTTTTGTGCTACTGTTTGTGATTAAAATTTATTTCAGGACCAGAGTTATTAAACCCTCAAATCTTGGTTGTTATTGTTTTATTTATAAGTTGTGGTGAAAGTAGGAAGTGTTATGTTTTGACCAGGGTTTTGGAGTCGGAGTCGGAGTCGCGGAGTCGGGGAGTCGGTAGTTTTGAAGAGAGTGGAGTCGGAGTCGGAGTCGGAGTCGGCAATTTTGAAAAGGGTGGAGTCGGAGTCGGTAATTTTGAATAGGGTGGAGTCGGAGTCGGAGTCGGAGTCGGAGTCGGAGTCGGAGTCGGTAATTCAAGATCGATACTTTTCAAAAGAGTGGGAGTGGAGTCGGAGTCGGGTCGGCAATTTTCAAAAGGGTGGAGTCGGAGTCGGAGTCGGAGTCGGAGTCGGTAATTTTAAAGAGGTCGGAGTCAGAGTCGGAGTCGGAGTCGGTAATTTTGAAGAGGGTGGAGTCGGAGTCGGAGTCGGAGTCGGAAAATTTTTGAACCGACTCCACAACCCTGGTTTTGACTACTTGTTACATTTAAGGAACTCAATAACAAACAATTTGCTATTGTTCGAAGAAGGTATTTACCAGAAGTATATTTTAGTTTACAATTGCGTTGATGTTTTTGCTTGTGACTATTTTTTTTTAATTGTTTTTTGGTTTTTTGTGTTGGGTTAGGTCCATTTTGTTTTTTTAACACACAATGAGAGTGATGCTAATTTCTAATTTATATTAATTTGAACTTACGTTTTCAAATTCACAAAAAAATACCCACATTTAATACAACCTCCTAGTTTTTAATTTTTTTTTGTAATTTTGTTTCGGTGATAATTAGTACTGATAATTTCAATTTATGCTCCATGCAATCTGCTGTTTGCAATGTTTGACAAAAAGAACAACCAACCCCTTTTTGTTGTTTCAGTGTTTGTTTTTTGTTTTTGATTCACATCAATATTAGTAGTTAAAGCTACTGTTTTTTCTCAACTTGTGATGTTGTTTTAGTAGTGTATGCATTTGCATTTGTTTTTGCATTTACTAACCCACTCTTACCTATTCTATTATGAATTTCAAATGCATTATTTAAAATTTCATCTAAATTTGGATAAGTATTATTTGTAATGTTTATATATTGAGTTTGATATTGTCAAACTATTCCACAAAAAGTAATGGCAAATCACCTTACTAGTTAAATTTCGATAATATTCCTTTCTTCAACTTGGCATCACTAACAAATATTAAAAATATTAGTTAATTTTTTTTAAGTTTTTCAATAACTGAAAATTGTTGTAAAGACTTGTTGCTGAAGGCACATTTAAGCAAATTTTTGGCCATTTCATAATCCATATCTGTCATAGGGCTTTTTTGTATTAAAATTTTAGCTGGACCTTTGAGTTGTTTCATTAAACAAGAATGCCTAGCAAATTTATTATAATTTTCCCTATCCATTATCTCTTCAAAGTTTTTTAAGAACCTATCAAAATCTTCAGGCTTTCCATCAAATTCAGGAAGCTGAAGTTCTGGTCTTTTTAAACCAGAGAAACCAGTTTCAATATGAGAATTATTTGAGGAAATAATTTGCATAGGGCTTTTTTTATTTTCAAGTTCACTTATGAGAGATGAAATGCCAAAGGCATAATACTCATTTTTTTCACAAATTTTATCTGCGCTTTCAAATGTAAATTCTTCACAGTCAGCGTAAACATTTATTATTTTATTGTCCAACTCTGTAACTTCTTTTAATTTTGTTTTTAAATTTAAGATGAGACCCTTTAACTCATTATCAGTATATAAATCTATATCAGCTGTGATCTTATTTATCAATTTTGTAACAATGGCCCTTTTTGTCCCTCTTTGCCTGACTAGAGATAAAACTTGTTGAAATAATGAGGTTGGGCTTGCCCCATCACTAATTATTTCTTCAACAATTTTTAACTCTACATTTGGGTCACACCTCTATATGAAAATTACTCTATTTAGTTTAAACTTTAACAGACACAATAATCAATAACTATACATAGTATATTATACAGTATATAAGTTACTATATATATTTTTTTCAGTCTCGATAGGCCTATGTGGCTTCAACTCTTATATTTTTTTTTAATAAATATACCTACTAAATATACAATATATTTTATTTATTTATTTATTTATTTTTTTATAATATATTGTCAGTCTTGATAGGCCTATGTGGCTTCAACTCAAATATTTATTTTTTAATAAATATACGAATATAAAATATTAAGAAATTAAAAATAAAAGAGCTTATAGTTACTATAAACACTTTTATATTTTTACAGACCTTTTTTTTTCTGATAGCTATATGGCTTCTAAACTGTCTCTATTTTCTCATATTCAATATCTTATAACTTGTCTCATAGGCCTGTGTGGTTTCAAAAGGCCAAATATTTTTTAAGGCCAAACACACCAGAATGAGGAGGGAATATCAGCTGTAGAGGAAATTCCAGTTAAAGTTATCGACTGCGCCATTCACGAACAAAAAATGTATAATTTAATGAAGAAAGAATTAAAAGAGCGATTTTTTCAAAGATAGTTGATTTTAAAATTTTTACAATAAAAAACTTTACAACTATTTATAGGGCTGCAATCATCATTAAAATTTATTATTAAAAAAAAATCTCTTTATAGCTGATGTTCTTCCTCCTTCTGTGATAAAACATTAAGTTCGGCTAACTATCCTCACTATTTGGAAAGCAACACCAATTATATAATGGGATTTTAAGCTCCTATTTATTTTTATTTTTAATTATTTTATATTATTATTATTATTATTATATTATTATTATTTTATTATTATTTATCTATTATTATTATTATTATTATTATTATTATTATTATTATATTTTTTTCCCTTTTTATTCAGTAGCCTATATCAAAATATGAAACTTGACTTTTTACTTTCAAACTCAATTTTATTTTTAATTTATTTTGAATATTATTACATAGTAATGATTCTTTAAATTTAAGGTTTTAGGATTTAGTTCTCTATTGATTCTACCATATAAAGTAGGTGGGTAAATAAAATCAACTATAGCTATACGAATGAGCTTGTTTTATGATGCTTACTATTTAAGAAATGAAGTTCCTCAATTGATATATGGTATTCTCATCTGGGGTGCATCAAGCTCTTGTTTATCTTCAGTCAGTATGTCAGTTAGAACACTTACATTATAGTATTTTAAAATCAGAAAAAGTATTAGTTTTTTAAAATATTTATTCTTTTTTATTCAGTGCCACTGAGTAAATTTGATTTTTTAAGTTTTTTAATATTTTAATGTATTTCTTAATTGCAGCTTGTGGCAGACAGAAACATAGTTCGGTCCAAATATGTATTCCTCTAGGTCTGCACTTTTTTCCATTGCTCGAAATGTTGAAGAGAGTAAGGGCTGGGCTTTTGCTATCGTCAAATCAAAAGTCATAACATGGACTTTGACGTCATGGCAAATTCCGCGGTTACTTTAGGTGCATTCAAACAAGCTCATGGTGTATTTTATTTATTATTTTTTATTATTTTTTTTTATTAAAAAAATATTTTTATTATTCAAACAGAAGGATTTAAATCAAATTCATATTTCAATATGGCCATTGAATAAAAAGAAAAGAAAATAATTTATATATATATATATATATTATATTATATATATAATATATATAATAAATATTATATTATATATTTATATAATTATATTAATATATATATAATATATATATATATAATATTATATATATATATTAATATATATATATATATATATATATAATATATATATTATATTATTATTATATATATTATTATTATATATTATATATATATCTATTATATATATATATATATTTATATATATATATATATATTTTATATATGTATTTATATATATATAATTATATATTTATATCTATATATATATATATATATAATTATTATATATATTATATATATATATATAATATAATATTATATATATATATATATATATATATATATATATATATATTTATATATTTTATATATAATATATTATATATATATTATATATATTATATATATATATCTATATATATATATATATTAATATATATATATATATATAGATATATATATATAATATATATATAATATATTATATATATATATTATAAGTAATAATAAAATAATGTACATTGTATAGGTCTAATTAATTATAACAATGTATATTTTTTAGTCAGCAGCTTTGGCAATAATTCAGAAGCTTGCACTAAAGAATTTTCTAAAAAACTTAATTTACTTAATTTTCTGAACTTAAATTTTTTTGAACTAGAAAATTTTTTTCAGAAAATTGTGGAGTCCTGGTATACTTTACATTATATATATATTATATTAATATATATTTATATATATATATTATATATATATATATATATATTATTATATATATTATATTTATAATATAATATTATATATATTATATTATATCTATATATATAGGTAATACTGTGACAGCGACCCACATTTTGCGCCGAAATTCTTTTTAAGTTCAAAAAATTTCTAAGTTAGAAAAGTTAAGCTAAGTTAGGTTTTTAATATTTTTTTTAGTGGCTCTTTTGTCATAATTCCAGAAGCTTGCACTAAAAAATTTTTTAAAAACTTAACGTTACCCTTTCTTCTGACCTTAGAGAATTTTTTTGAACTTAAGAAAATAAGATGAGAAAAATAATCAAAATGAAAAAATAATTGAGCTAATGACTGATTTTTTAATAAGTTTTAGGATTGGTCAGTATTTTATTGATTTTTTTGTTTTTTTGATGTGTTATACAATTTTAATACTTCATTTTAATTTCACCCAATTTAAGTTAATGAGCATAGCAATAAAAAATTAAAATAAAACTATATATTTTATGAAGTTTTAATATATTTTTCAATTTATGCAAACTATTGGATTGTAACGTAATCTGTAACATTTATGCTGTGTTTTTTTTTTTCTCATTGTTAAGATTTTGAACCAAGGTGGGGCTAGGGTTAAAATTGAAAATTAATGCCATGAAACTAATTATATATATTATTTTTGTTAATGTCGTATAATAGATATGTTAGGCCAGTATTTGATTATTGTCTACAATTGCACCTATTAGCAAGACAGATATGCTGGAGAGGGGGCAACGTAAACGAGGAGGTAAATTTTTGGCTTTGAGGATAGAAATACGTGAAGTTTCTAGATAGGCCCATGCGGCTTCTTAAGTATTATTCTTTATTTATTATTTATTATGGGTTGACTGGGCATTCTAGAGGGGCCATGGGCTTCTTATTTTTTTTTATTGGTTGATGGGACAGTCTAAAAAGGACGCATGCGGCTTCTTTAAGTATTATTCTTATTTATTTGAGTTGACTGGAAATTTAGAGGGGTCAATCGGCTTTCTTATTATTTTTTATTATTAATTATTATGAATATTGTGAAAGATACTTTTCAAAACTCAGAACTGAAAATCTTATATTAAATTCTTATATTTGATATTTATTATGAGTTACTGGGACATTCTAGAGGCGTCAATGCGGTTTTTAATTATTAATTTTTATTGGGGTTGACTGGTCAGTCTAAGGACGATGCGGCGGGTTTAAAGTATCATTCTTATTTATTATAAGTTAGCTGGTACATTCAAGAGGGACAATGCGGTTTTTTAATTATTATTTTTAATTATTAAATTTATATCTATTATTATTGGTTACTGGGGACAGTCTAGATAGCCTTGGATACTAAATTTTTTTTTATTTATTATTTATTTGGTATATTTAATATTTAAGTAAGCCAATGCAGTTCTTATTATTTTTTATTGGTTGACTGGGACAGTCTAAATAGACCCATACGGTATTTTCTTAATATTATTTTATTTTATTTGAATGGGGCCATTCTAGAGAGGTTAATGCAGCTTCTTAATTATTATTCAGATAATAATTAAGAAGTGACCAATCCAGGATGTCCCAGTCAACCCATAGAAAATAAATAATCCTTAAGAAGCGCATGACCTTTATTAATTTTCAACCGCAATAAAAATTAATAATTAAAAGCCGCATTGGCCTCTAGAATGTCAGTCAACCCATAATAAATAATATATAAATAATACTTAAAGAAGCGTATGGGCCTTCTAGACTGTTCCAGTCAACAATAATAATTAATAATTAAGCTTTTTGGCCCCTCTCGAATGTCCCTCCACCCTAATAACTAATACATAAGAATAATACTTAAGAGCCTCATAGGCCTAGATGTCCAGTCAACTAATAATTAATATTAATATAATTAAAGCAGAGGAATGCTTAAGTTCTTTTATTTCAATGAATAAGAAGAGCATGGTCCTTTTAGAACTGTCCAATTATTAATAATTAGAAGCCGCATTGGAGCTTCTAGAATTAGTAACATAATAATATAATAGATAATAATAAGTGTGGGCCTATCTTGACTGTCAGTCAACCAATAAATTAAATATTTAAAAATAATAATTAAACACTCATCCCTCTATAATGTGCCAGTGAACATTTAAATAAGATATACTGTAGGAAGCCACATGGTATATTTCAGATGTAGTCGACAATAAAATTATAATTGGTAGCCGCATTGGCCCTCTGAATGTCCCATCAAATATAATTTTTTCTCAATTCTTAATTTTATGGGTGAATGAAACACTCTAGATTCAGTGGGTAAGGTCAAGTTGCGCCCGGATTATTTTGTGGCCCCTTTAGTCATGACTGGTGGATAGAGTTTTTTGGAATGGGGTTTTTCTGCGCTATA